>QGSO01000967.1:0-149845 GCA_011037825.1 Carya cathayensis
AATTATGACGGAGGCTCACGCGGCTCCCTATTCCGTTCATCCGGGTAGCACCAAAATGTATCGGGACTTAAGGAAAAATTATTGGTGGGAAGGAATGAAGAGGGATATTGCCTTGTATATTGAGAGATGTGGCACTTGCCGTCAAGTCAAGGCCGAGCATCAAAGACCAGCAGGTTTGCTCCAGCCTCTACCTGTTCCTGAATGGAAATGGGATGACGTCTCTATGGATTTTGTAGTGGGCTTACCGAGGACTCCCAGTGGAAAGAACTCAGTTTGGGTAATTGTTGATCGACTGACTAAGTGTGCTCATTTCTTACCGGTCAATAATACGGATTCTCTGGGAAAATTGACCCGCTTGTATGTAAAGGAAATAGTGAGACTACATGGGATACCCAAGAGCATAGTGTCGGACAGAGATCCAAGGTTCACCTCCCATTTTTGGAAGAGTTTGCAGGCGGCTTTAGGTACTAAATTAAAGTTTAGTACTGCTTATCACCCCCAGACAGACGGCCAGTCAGAGCGCACGATTCAAACTCTTGAAGATATGTTGCGAGCGTGTGCTTTAGATTTTCAAGGAAGTTGGGAGAATCACGTGCCACTCATAGAATTCGCGTATAATAACAGCTTCCATGCATCCATCCAAATGGCTCCTTATGAAGCTCTGTATGGTAGAAAATGCAGATCACCCTTATGTTGGGATGAAGTCGGGGAGAAGAAAATAATTGGACCCGAGATAATACAGGATATGCAAAATCAGATTCAGATTATAAGAGATAACATGGCTGCAGCGCAAAGTCGTCAAAAGAGTTACGCGGATACCAGGAGGAGAGAATTGTCTTTCGAACAAGGCGATTGGGTTTATCTTAAGGTCTCTCCCATGAAAGGAGTTAAGCGTTTTGGGAAGAAGAGAAAGCTGGATCCAAGATATGTTGGACCTTTTCAGATTTTGGAGAAGGTAGGGTCCGTCGCTTACAGAGTTGCTTTACCAGAATATTTTGGGGATATACACAATGTCTTCCATGTATCGTCTTTAAAGAAGAGTTTTGGACAACAAGAGCCACGTTTTGTCGACCCAGAGAATATTCAGTTGCAACCGGACCTTACTTATGAGGTTGTTCCATCGCAGATCATGGATTGGAAGGAGCAACAGTTAAGGTCTAAAACGATATATCTGGTTAAGGTGGCCTGGGGAGATCCGTTAGCTCAAGATTTCTCCTGGGAGCGAGTGGTGGACATGAGGGAGCAGTACCCCTACTTGTTCGAGTGATGACGGTACGTCTTCTTAATCTTGGTTGCAGTTGGTTTTATGTGGAATGTATGGCTTGTTTCAAGTTGGTGTTCGGTCCTGCAAATTTCGAGGACGAAATTTGTTTTAAGGGGGGGAGGATGTGATGACCCGCTTTTATGTGTATTTTCACTGAAGGAATATTTTAATTTAATTAAATATTTTATAGTGCTTTTATTTTAATTATCGAGTTTTAAATGGATTTTATTGGCTGTTGATTTAAATTGTGATTTAATTTATTTTGGCTTGTTTTTGGTTTTAAAAATTTAAATAGTTGGTTTTTACTAGTTATTTATTTTATTTTAGCTTATTGATGTGTTTAAAATATTTTATTGGTGTTTATTTATTTATTTGATGTAGTGTTAATTTATTTTAATCGTTTTATGTTTTTATACCGTTTTCGGCTGATCAGTCTTCGGACTTCCACGTGAGGACTGGACCTCATTAATTTCCTTCATCTTTTCTTTTCCTCTTCTTTTTCTTTTTCTCTTTTTTCTTTTTCTTTTTTTTTTTTTTCCTCTCCTCTCCCGTTCGGCTCTCTCTCTCTCCCCGCGTCCCTTTCTTTCTCTCTCTCTCCTCACCCACGCCGGAACCAAACCCCACCCAGGCCGCCGTTCGCCGGCGTCGTGCCCGACGCCACCCCTGCCGGTCGACTCCCCTCCGGCCGGTGATCACTCCCCCCAACTCCCAGCCCCAACCGGCCGGCCGTTTGGCCGGAAAACGCCCAAAAAGCCGCACGGTTTGTGGCTCGATCCGCCGCCGTCGCTCCACCTCCGGCCACCACCTCTTCACCACTTCTTCCCCTACTCCTTGCCGACCTAACCCACCCATCCCCGGCCTCAAACGGTCACCGGAGCGGCTCCCACGAGCTCAACTCCGATTTGCCCTTTTTCCGCCCCTACCGGCGTTTTCGCCGCCACCCACGGCCAAAACTCACTTCCACTAGCTTCATAAACATCCCTAAACCATTCCCTATCAATTTGGTGTCTTGGTTTGTCCCCGGTCAAAAGTGGGTATTTTGCGACCCACGGGAACAGTGCATTTGCACTGTTACGTTGCTTTCGCATCGCCGTTCGCTTCGCGCCGAACCTTCTAAAAATCCTATATAGCGCTGTAAGTATTTTCCAAACTCTACTTTTAGATTTAAATGTATTTTACTCTTTCAATAAATTATTTGGTTGGTTCGCTGATTCCGGACTGAGTCCGAGGAGTTCGGGGGTCGGATGGATGGAGGACGGAGTTGCTTGTTTTATTGTGCTATGGTTGATTTTATTTGTCGAGCATTGAAATTGGCATTTACATGATGCATGCACTTGTATTTTATTTAAATTGATAAAATCCTGTTTTATTGGCGTAAATGGTTTTTGGGAGTGTGCGTATCACGAGCCCAAGCCGGGATGGGTTATTATCTCGGTGGAGCTCCTCTGGTCACTCGGGAGTGGATAATACTGAGTGACATCCCCTGGGTTGTCGCGGGCGACGACCGGATCGCACGATACGGTAACGCTGTCGTGTCGACTCCGTGGTCCTTTTAGTGGCGGGGACTAGAGGATGGCCTGGCCAGGTACGCGCAGGTTGGAGGCGCGAGTCTGGGCATCACTCGTGTAGGTGTCACACGCGTAGACGTTACCTGCGGTGTGGCACAGAGCCAGAGTGTGCGGATGATCCCTAGGGGAGATCATGGTGCATGCATAATTGGTTGGTTTTCATGGTTTTCGGATATGGGCCATTTTCTGGGAAAATGGCGATGGTCTTGTGATCCATTTTCTGGGAAAATGGTGGTTTGGGCCATTATCTGGGATAATGGCGAGGCTTGGTTTTAAACGGTATGTGTGGGCCGTTATCGGGGATAACAACGAGGTTTGTTTAAAGGATATGTTTTTTAGCCAAATGGGTTTTTGGCGTGCGTGGAAAAAATATGGTTTGTGATTTTGTGCATTGGCATTTATTCATGCATATTGTTTGAGTTTAATATGCTTTTATCTAGTGGTGTTTGGATTTTACTTACCTGCGGCACCATTTTTGGTACCGTAGATTTTGGTGCAGAGTTCGAGGAGGAGGAGGAGGCTGAGCCCGAGGATGCGGCTCCGCCGGAGTTCTGAGTTGGAGTTTATGTTTTGTAGTTGGCTTTGAAACAATATTTATGTCTTGTAATATTTTATTATGTACCTTTGAACCGCTTTGTATTTTATTTAAGAAAAAATTCTGGTACTAAATTTTATGGCTTTGCTATCCGTTGCGTATTTCCTTGTGCACATGCGTCGCTTGCACACACTTGCACTCGTCGTTAGGATGGTGACCCGTGATGTCACCATCCGGGCGCCTCGAATTCCCCGTATCCGTACGTGGGGATTTTGGGGGCGCCACACGCTCCACACTTCTCTGCTACGCCATCCAACCCTTCGTGACACGCCATCCGGTGTATCACGACTTAGTACAGAGTACACTCACGTGAACTCTCTTCCATTCACACTACAAAACCCATCACTGCGATACACGTCTCACGGTGCATCGCTACGCGACACGGAGTACGCGCTACGCGTACTTCCTTCGCTACAACACTCATCAACACGATGCACATCACACGATGCATCGCCATACCACACGGAGTACACTACATGCGTACTCCCTTCCTTCTACGACCCACATCACTACAGCGCACGTCGCGCGGCGCGTCGCTGCATTACACAGAATACGCTACACGCGTATTCTCTTCACACAACCCGCCGTATCACATCTACGGCATCCATCTCACGCCTATACTTCACAGCACAGTCCACAAAACTACAAAATCAAGCCTAACACTTCACAACCACACTTCGTTTCACAACTACGCAGCGAACTCCACAAACACTAACTACACAGTCTACAGCCAACCAAATCAACTATGTTAAACATAAATAACTAAAGATAGAGGGTTATACCATCGACGGGATAACCCGTGCGTCGCTCGCTGCTCGTCACGAACATGCGTCGGAGGAGCATACGTGGCGGTACGGTGTCTGTCCACCACATAAAGTGGTAGTTTGGGCTTGAGAAAGGCTAGGCGTGGTCTTGGAAGACTCACGGTCGCCTTGTGATGGTCAAAGGTGGCGGAGCACGGCGGCATCCGCCGTGAACAGTAACTCCGAACGGTGAGCGGAGGAGACGCGAGGTAGCGAAAAGCCATAGAACTTCATGGAAAGCTAGGGAAAGGTAGAGGAACATGTGGTGGAGCTGTGGTGGCGAGGTGGTGGTCGGACGGTGGCTAACGGCGGCGGATCGGCCGTTTGAAACCATTTTTGGCCTTGGAGAGTGTAGGAGAGTGAGAGCTCTACGAAACTCCGTTGGCCATGAAATTTCTTGGGGAGGTTCATGAGGATGAGAGGAACAAGATGGTGGTGGTGAAACACCACGGGTGGCCGTGTACGGCGGCGCACGGTGGTGAAACCGAACGGTTGTTTTTAAGAAACCCATATGAGAAAAGTGAGAGTTTGGGAAAAAGAAAAACATGGGGAGGAAGCCCTTGATGAGGTGAGTCCAAAAATGTGAAAAACCCCTAGAGACCCATATCTTTGAAGGGAGAAAGAGAGAGAATGAGAGGTCGGTTTAGTACACCACCGGCGTGGTTGTGCTCGCCGGAGGGAGAGGATGAGGCCGGAGTGGGAGGTGGGGTCCGGCGGCCGGAGGTGGCGCCGGCTGGGACCTTGAAACCGAACGGCCATGGTGGCTTCCTTCATTCCGTCGACCAAGAGAGAGAGAGGGAGAGAAAAAAGAAAATAAAAAGAAAAAGTGAAAAGAAAAAAGGTAGGGCCAGAGTATATCGCTTCAATTCTACATTTCGGGATCCTCAAATAAACCAACAGTGAGTTAAAACACTGATTAAAAAGCTTAAATGTTTTATTTTAAATAAAATACTTTAAATAAAACACTACGATGAATTAAGGTAGAATATTATTTTATAAACTAAAATTTATAAAATAATATTTCCTCATCATTATATAAAATGATAAAGTACCGTTAATTAATCAAAGTGCATAAAACACTTAAATTTAAATAAGAATTTTCAACTAAAATTAAACCTCTTAATATCTTAAAACAATTAAAATATTTAATCTAAATAAATATCCACAATTATAATATTTTCAGAGCTCATTAAATTATTATAATTGTGCTACTTTAAAAACAAGCTTATCTAATACTTTGAAATTCGATGGATAAGATCCGGAAAACGCCATCGAGGTACAACGCTTAGGATAAAACTGTTCATGATTTTACAGCTGTCGGTGAAGAACAAATTACGTGATTTACGGAAAAGATAATCTATACGCGTGATTCCAGATGAGGGTAAAGACGAGAGAGATTGTGACTGCTGTCGGGAAAGAAACCAAAACGGATTGCCTTGCCGTCTACTATGCGTGAAAAGAAAAGAGAAGGGTGAGGAGATAAGACTAAATTTTAGCGGGCTGTTACAGCACCTATGTCCTGGGTGGAACTTCTCATCACAATAGTGGCATAAACCTTCTCTCACTTCTTTCTTGCATTTGAGTGGGGGAAATACTTCTATTGGAGAATCCTGGAATTAGGGGAGGTTTAGACAGTGAATTGAGTTAAGATGTGAGTTGAAAATTGAATAAAATATTGTTAAAATATATTTTTTTAATGTTATTTTTGTTTTGAGTTTTGAAAAATTAAATCATTTATTATATTTTATTTAAAAATTTGAAAAAATTGTAATGATTAAATGAAATAAGATGAGATGGGAAAGTTGTAGCGTAGTTCCCATACTCTCTTGGCCAAAAAATTGTAGTATGGTTTGAGAGAAAACCAACCGTGAAGTTGAGTTTTTTAGCAAATCCTCAAAAATGTCTACCCAAAGTTTCTACTGTAACTGTGAGAGGTTATTTGAGAAGGGATTATATCAACTTTGGATCAATTGTTGCAATTGCATAAAGTATTAGTCTGCTACTCCACCAATTTAGATAGGAGAATATGTAGACTTTGGATTTTAAGAAAAACAATAAGATAGATGAGAACATTCATTTGCCTCATAAGAGCACCCCCTTAAAAGATATCCTTGTGTGGGCTAAAAATTAGGGTTTTCCTGCTAATCTAGCTCCAAACTCTAGTGGGGAATTGCATAGAAAGTAAGATAATGATAATTAAAACAACACTACTGCTACGGACAGTCGTTGCTTACAAATGGCGGACAGTCGTTTGTAAGAAGAAAACCAGAAATGTAGGAAAGATGAAATTGTGAAAGCTTCTTCTTCAAGTTTTAGAGAAACACTCTTTGTTTCTGAGCTGCTTCTTGCATTTGGAATCCACATTGGCTTTTGTTCACAGTGTTCGTGGTTGTTTGAAATCATGCAACTGGTTCACATTGTGCTTTGAAACAAAGTGGGAAAAACAGTGTGTTTGCATCACAATCTTTGGCATCGTCGTCTCTAAGTAACCTGGTAAGAGCTTCATGCTTCTTCTTGTTCGTGTGGCTGTTCTTTTTGTGGGTCTTCTCTAGCGTCTGTGTCTTCTCTAGTGTGTGGGTCTTCTCTAGCTTGTGGGTGTTTGTGATTTCTCTATTCTTGTATGCACGCCTATCATTTGACTGAAAAATCTAATTTTTTTTCTTTTATTTCGTTGGATCTTTGCATATATATGTAAATTACTAGAACTTTGAGACGGCTCGCTTCTCTAGCATTCGTTTTGAGTACCTCAATCATGTACACGATAAATGCATTACAAATTTACACCCAAAGCCATAAAAAACAGAGTATCCAAATTAACAAAACCATTCCATTAAAATGACAATACGATTCAAGATATTATCAAAGTTTGGGTTCTGGGTTAAAAAAAAATTTCAAGTTCCAGAAGCTTCCCCATCTTCTTTTCTCTATTCAAATGAAAAAAAATATTACTAATAATAATAGTGATGAAAACAATATTAATAAAAGTTGTGAATGCCTTTGAGTTTGAAGGGAATCATGATTTGGTTTCTTATCTATAGCTTCTAATCTTTGAAGCTCCAATTTTTGAGGTTTGTGCCCGTCGCAAGGCACTTACAAATTCACAACTCTAGGCTTGAAGATCATTTCATTTTAATTATCTTTAATTAGTTTGTGTCTTTGAAGGGGAAAAGAAAATAAATGAAGAAAATCTAGTTTTTCCTAGATGAGTATATATCATTAAGAGTTTTACTAGATATTACACATGCACTTACTTTACTGTTTACTTAGGTTTATTGAGGGGAGTGGTGTGGTTTGAGTTTTCTTAACTGTATAGAGCTGCTACCTATTGTGTTATAATTCCTAGAATCTTGAACGTTTTGGTAATGAATAATTATTTTTTAGGTATAAAACTTTGGAATCTATACCAGCTTGAACATTTTATTTTAGTTTAAATTTGTGTGAATGAGAAATTAGATGCATTTGATGGATGATATCTTATTTATGAATATATACTGAGCTCCCCATGGTATTTGAAGAATTGACTTGCTTATGTATGATGTAAAAATTGTCTCATAGTTCACATCATATTTTAAAATTCATGCTTTGAGGCCAGCCCCTACCTTATTTAAATAAGCATATATTACATAATTATTGCAGAGCTGCAATATTAAAAATGATATACAATTTAGAAGAAGATATTAGCAACATACAGAGTTTAAAGAAGTAGGTTCCAGCCTTTCCACTCACCAGGCCCATCTTGCAGACAAGCCTTATGGAGAAAGATTATACATATTAAACAAAGCTTTCACTCAAACAAGGTTAACTAGATATTGGTCTTCTTGACTAATTTGTTAAACAGAAAAGGCTAAATCCCTTGCAAGGATCCTTGAGCCACAACAAATTATGAAACAGTACCTTCTGGAATAACCTCATATAGAAGATGGGCTCCTTCACTAGGAGATTATATTTTCTATAATCATACTTGACTTTCTGTGCATGAACAAACTTGTTATGTTTTATCAATTTCTCATTAATAGTATGGGAAATGCATTCATTTTCATTTGCCTCGCTCTACATTTTTCCCAAAAAAAAAATGTATCTAAATTAATATTTGTCAATGAAAAACTATCAATGACAAACTTGCCTAAAGCACCATAATGTGCTTTCTACGTTAAAAGAATACATACACACGTTCATATTCTTCCATATCTCTATAAACACAAAAGCCATCCCACCATCATTCTGAAAATTTGGATATAAAAGTTAAAATCCATTCAGCCAAAATTCTGATCCTAGTTTAGGCAATAAGGTCTAAGCAACCTATTAGGTAGCCTGCTTGAGATGCAGAACTCCATGACATGTCAATCAATACAAATGTGAGGGTTCTTAAAAAAGATGTCCAACATGATATATCAATAATGATGAATTTATGAATTCATTGGATGTTTGTTTCAAGCAGGACCTATTCCAATTTTTTTGAAACTTTCTTTTCTATGATGTTGGTCCTGAACAAGTAGAATTGTTTGTGCTTTGAAAGTATCATCTTTGCATTATTTTCTTGTAGAGGCTTTACTCACTTTTTGGTGCATCCTCACGTTACTATTAATTTGTAGGAGATTGATATTAAGTTATAGACATTTAATTGTGTTACTTTGTGAAGTCATATTCAACTTCTTGTATTGCAGGATCTAATATTTAGAATTTCTGATGTAGATTAATAAACATTGTGTTTGCCCCCAAGTTAAATGACGGCACAATAAGCTGACTGCATGGTTTGTTATGATTGTTGATATATGGTTATTAATATTTTAGAATTTCTCCCTTTTTTATGAATATTTTTTGATGTAGATGTTTTCATATTTTATTTTCCTTCAAATCTTGAAAACATACATCAAGAGTTGGCCGTCCATTTATTTTCTGGAAAATATAAAACAGAGGGAATTTGTATACCCTGTTCATTGTGTTCCTTTAAACCCTTTATGATTTGTCCCTTTCCATATGGCACACATTATTTAGTCATGTTTTTGACTTCCTAATTGCCAATTAAACTTGAGCCAATGCATGGTTTTTCCATGATAGGAAACCTACTTATCAAAAAGTTGTTTGGATGCTTGGTTTTCACGATTGCAAAAGTTGGTTTTAGAGTTAAAACTAATACTAGGCAACTGCCATGTCCCATTAGAAGTCACTTATCAGCTGAAATTTTGTCCCAAAAATTGGAAGAAAACTAACTGCACTAAATATGATCTATGAAGCATCTTTGTTGCTTGTATTTGCTACCATTCTATGGTTTTGTACTTGACGTACCCATAAAAACAATTGAATTGGGAAGAGAAATAAAGCACTATCTTTAAATCCCCATAATCAGAGAAATGTTTCTGGTACTTAGGCATTAAGAGAGAGCTGACATTCCATTAATGCTTTAAGTTATAATAAATAAATGAAGTTCATTGGACTTAATAGACTACAAATCTCAAGAGGTTTCTTTCTATAGAATATATATATTCATTTATGGACTGCATCAGGAAAATTCTGTATTGTGCATAAAACTATTTCCTTTTGTCTGAATCTTCAGGTGTCAAAAACCATTTAACAAGGCGTTAGTTTGAAGTACTCCAAGATCAAAAAAGGGAAGAAAAAAAAAACACTATATCTTTTGACAAACTATCTATCACTAGAGTTTTATTGCCTCCCCATATAGTCTTAGGCTCAATTGTTTTTCAACCATGTTTGAATGTTTGAATTGTTTAGATGAAATAATTAGTTTAGAAGTAAATTAAATGTTTGAATTGTTGCATATAGTCTAAAAAAACTCATATTTATCAAACATGTCCAGACTATTTTGCACATATAAAAAATGGTCTTATAAATTCTTTTGATGCAGTTTGTCAACATGGGAAAAGGGAAAGAAAACCCATCTCTCTCAACACCATCTAGCGTAAATCCCCAAATTGCGGTATGTTATTAGATTTTAAAGGCTGTTACATTAGTCTCGTACTTACTATTTATATGGTTATTTTGTTATGTTAGGACATCCCAACAACTGCTCCTAACTTTCCAAATTACATGCATGGTTACTATAAACCACAACTTGCATTTTCACCGGCTTTTATGCCATATCCAGATGCATACCAATATCAAAGCAACATTCAGATGGTTAGAAACTTGGTTTTTTTTTTTCCTCATTATATTGGAAGTTTAATTGATGTCATTTTTAGTAGAATGCTGGTTACCCATTTCAATATAGGATGAGACCTCTGACTCCTCTCATGGCTACAAGCTCTGAAACGACTAAAAGATTTGGTAAAGAGGATACACCTGGGTGTAGCGATGGTGACGCGCCATGTTCATTGTCTAGAGTTCATGAACAAGGTGAAGAGGATAGGCCAGATTCACGGGAAACCAACGATGGCACTGTTGGGACACCTCATTTAGACCAAATGGATGGTAGTGATAGGATTGAGGAGCCAAAAAAGGAGGATGGAGTTTGATTCTTTTGAGGAATTAATGAGTTATTATAAGCTATATACTAAGAAATGTGGGTTTGGATCCATGACACAAAGGAGTGAGAGGGATGATGATAGGAGTGTCAGATATGTCACCCTTGGTTGTGCCCAGAGGGGAAAGCTCGGAATAAGACGATGTATGTTGCCAAACTACGTTCGACAGGAAAGACTAACTATAAGACAATGATTAATGCCTTAAGAGTTGAGGGAAATATGCGTTTGACCACAGTTCATAATATCCACAATTACGGACTGAGTCCACAGAAATCCCGCTTCTTCTGATGTAATCGCGAAGTTAGTGAGACCGTAAACAGAGTACTAGATACTAACGACCTGACTGACATTCGAATGAACAAGAGTTTCAGATCTCTTGTTGTTGGCGCAGGAGGATTTGAGAACCTCCCATTTTTTAAAAAGGATTGTCGCAACTATATAGATAAGGCAAGACATCTACAACTTGGAGCAAGTGGTGCTGGAGTGTTGCGAGACTATTTTTCTAGGATGCAGTACAAGAATCTTGGATTCTTTTATTTGATGGATTTAGATGATGATGAGAGGTTCAAAAATGTCTTTTTGGCAGATCCATGCAGTAGGGCAGCTTATCAAGATTTTGGTGATGTGGTAATATTTGACACCATGTACCTGACGAATAGGTATGGGATGCCTTTTGCACCTTTTGTTGGTGTAAACCATCATGACCATTTGATTCTCTTGGGAGCAGGGTTAATTTCCAGTAAGGACACACACTTTTATTTTTATTTTCTTCAATCCTGCCATCTGATCTATAGAAGCATATTGCAGGAAAGTTCCCAATCAACGATATGGTCTTTTAGAAAATTGACATCAAAAGGGGAGAGAGAGGAGAGAGGGGAGAGAGGGAAGGAGGGTAATATGCACTTGTGCTGACAAGAAAAATCACTTTGGTTCAAGGGGGGATGAAGAGGAAAGAAATCAAGAAGTGCAGCAGGGTATTCCTTTTCTAATAAGCCAAAAGACAAAGGTCCCCAAAGGGACAACTCCACTTTACCCTACCCCACAAGCCTCAGCACGCTTGAAAACAACATGACAATCAATACCCACCTCCACAATAGTCATTGACATCACATTATCACCATCCCCACCATTGAAAACAATGAGTGAGACAGATTATAAAATACATATTACCAGCAACGATATATTTATAAAAATAGATCACATCAACTAATTCTGGTAAAAAGAAAATCTATTTAGCTAGCTTAAGTTTACAATCAGAATCCACCACGGATATTCACAAATGCGAAGTACACACTAAACGATTCAATGATATAACAAGAGAAAAACAAAATCAAGAACTTCTCACAAAACAACCTCAGAGACAAATCTAAATACCTATCACAATGAATATTACCATGCAAAGATTCATACAAGAAAACAAATAGCTGCTCTATATAACCAGATAATCTCTTTCTATAACCATAAATGCAAACCTTAGAGAATGTTGATCCAGTTATGGAGACTCGGCGGCCCGAGGAGGATGGAGTCTGCGTTGTCAGAAAAATACCAAAGCCATGACCCGTGTAGGGTGAAACGACATCAGAGAGTCTGGCTGAGGATGCCATAGGAGGCGAGCAATCGTCTAGAGTTTGAGTTATTGATGAACACTGTATTTTGGTGGTGTTGATACAATTTTTTTCCCAGAGTTTGCCAATGCTCTAAGTCAGATGAACACTGATCTTTTTGGTGGTGTTACGAGATTGTGATTAGAATATTTCTAAAAGTAAACTTAAGATAAAGTAAACTTAAGATTGGACCTTTTTAAGTTTACTTTTAGAAATATTCTAATCACAATCAGATCACTAATAAGTATTAACTTGCAAATGTTACGAGAAAGTAATATGTTACTATGTTAAATCACTAGTTATCTTAAACACAATCAACAAATTGGAATTTATTTCTAAAGCAAATCAGTATACTGAATGATGTTAGTATATGGATGTCTTTCTAAAGTGGAATTTATTTCTAAAGCAGATCAGTATACTAAGATGAGGCAAGGATTCATCTTCTTGGGACCTACTGTCACACTGTGGTAGGTACCTTTCACCTATCATTCTAATTTGGGAACTTGTTAGACATCTTCAACAATACCTATGCTTAGAGCATCCACATTGGCTTCATCAAAGCCATCTTCAAAATTTGATGAAAAGTACATGTTTTCCATAAATTTATAACCTTTTTTATCCATAACCCTACATTGAATTAGCCATTAGATTCATCAAAATAATAATATAATATTATTTTTAATAATAATATTTTAAAAAATATAATTTTTCTTTTCATATTTTGCAATTATACTAACCATATGTACATTAATAATTTAATTTGAGACTTAAATTATTGTTTCCTAACTAATTTTTTTCCTCAATCTAATTACCCAAAAAACTCATTTTGCCAACCCTCCTTCTATCTAACAATTATATATACAATTTATGAAACGAACAAATACATCTAGAATTTGGAAAAATCACACTTAAGTGCAATATCAGCGGCCACCAATTCATCTAGTCAAAGATATTGAAAACTCATTCTTACAATCCAGTATTCTGTTTCATAAAGGTTGCCAAATCCCTAAAGCTATAACCACAGAGAGAGAGAGAGAGAGAGAGGGAGAGAGAGAGGATTTGCCCAAGCATGGAAAACAATTCAATTAACCAAACCACAGAATATTGATTCAAACTGAGAATGAAAACAGGGAAAACATCCCTAATGAATTGCATTGTGGAGTTCCAAGTTCACCTTTAGTAAAAAAAAAAAAAATCTCAACTGAACCTCAATCCCTTTATTAGTTATGCAATTTAGACACCAATTTAACCAAGCCAAGAAAAGGTAAAAACACAATCCAGCTAAAGATAGAGGCAACCACCATAGACAATATATATTCTCTCTATACCATCGCCAATGCTTAATATTCCCAAGACCAACTTGAATGAAGGGGCGGGCTGCAGCAGTGGTAGAAAAATTACCATCTGATTGTTTGCCTACTTGATGTACTGAGAGAGAGCATCAAGCTCTGTTTTTGACTCTACAAATCTCTCTTTGTCATAAGCATCAACCAAGTACACCATGGCATCGACCTACAGAATAAAAGGATCACAAATGATCAGTGAGGAACCAATCCCATCACAAAAGTTGTCTGGCCTTTTCATGTATCACCCTTTCCAACCATAAATTGCTAAGAATTGGAGTTTTGTGCCTTCTAAACCCAGAGTACGTCAATAAGAATAATAATTGAAGAATACTCGATTTGCCTTATAAAATATACACAAGGTACCAAGACAAAAAAAAGTTAATAGTGCAGCATGTTAGAAACCATAATTAAATCCCCCGTTTATTTACTTCTCTATAGTTTTTGTGTGGAATCAAAACAACCATAGAAGTCTAAAGAAGAGTGTTAAGTCTAAATAAAATTGTGAGACCTATGTAAGAGCACAACAGGTCTTTCCTTCCTACTCGTTTCATTGTATCAAACAACTAATGCAAGTATCAACATAATAAAGAAACCTATTCACATGCCAAAATTGATTATAGGAGAATTTCAAAAAAACATGAAATGAAGAAAAACAACAGTTGATGCTGCTGAAAACATTCCAATCATCACCTATAACTTATCTTGATGGCCCTCAAGATACGTGGCTGAGTCTCATTTACGAGCCTGCCTTCATCTTGCAAGATATGCAAGTGATAAGAAATTCAATGAGAAAGGTCTAGAGTAAGGCAAAGTGGACATGACCTTACAAGCAATACATAATAGACCTATTTCAGCAACTAGTGTTCATTTGTTTTATCCTTTTTCAGAAACTTGGTGTCCCTAATTTATAGCAACATTTGTAGCAGATCCTAAAGAAATTAAAGAAACTAGCTAAGTCACACCAAGACTGCCCCTTTCAAGTTTAGAACCAAAACCCACATACCATATCATATAAGAGTGATAAATAACAGCTATCAGATCCAAAACAAACACCACGACAAGTAACAGCTTGGAAGCCATGCCTTCAACCCCAGAAATTCCCATTATTTGAAATCAGAACTCTCAGCTCAATCAACAATATATTAATGCATGTTCAATTCCACCAAAATGGGCCTAAAAACTTAAAAAATTATACTCCACAAACGCAGAGATGAAATACCTAAATTAGATCACCAAGATGGTGTATATGCAAAAATCGAAGCTGCTACAAGTCCTTTCGCTGAAATTTGTAAAAAGAAAAATTGAAAGGTCAGAAAAAGTGCTCTTGAGCTTGGAGCTGAGAATACGGTAATTATGGAATATGTGAGCACACAGAAATGGAAAAGTCAGAATCAAAAAACCAATTTGAAGTTTAAAAAATAGCAAATACTTGAAGAATATCAGCTCAGAAACCTTGTGATTCAGGACAGAAATGCAAGAAAATACCCTTAAGCAGTGATTTCCCTTGATTGGGCAGTGATTTCCTCGACCCCTCAAGAGAGATTTATTTGAACGACATCACTAAGATTTCCTCATGCTCCTCAAGCACGATTTAGATGGGGAAGGATGAGTTTATGAGGTTGGGTTTAGCAAAAACTAAATAAAAAATGGAGAGAAGGGGAGAGAGGGAGTGTCGGGCTCTAGAGGGAAGAGAGAAAGATAGAGAAAGAGAAAAGGAATACAGAAAATGGAGAGGAAAAATTGAAAGGGAGAAATGAAACTTTTTTTCTAATTCACGAGCGAAAGAAACATCTGGGAGAGGAAGAAAGGTAGAGGAAGAGAAAGGGTGAGAAAGAAACGGAATCTTGGGCGAAAAGGGAAAGAGCAGTTGAAAGAAGTGATTTTGTAATAAAATAATGGGATAGACGGTAAACAGTGAGTCTTCAAAGATAAAGATGAAACTAAATTTACAGTAGCTCAAAGTTTGAGTTTTAGCATTTGTCGAATCTAATGCCAGCGTTTTAACCTCCAAACCATTCAAATTTTGGAGTTTCCTTCATTTTACCGAGACCAATGCCAATGCTCTTAGTATCCCATCATATATGCAGTACTGAATCAGGCCAACAAATTTTTTTTTCTCCTAATATTTGGCACCGCGTGTCTGAGAATAGAACCCTGAGGTGCATAAACCCTTGAAAAGGAGTTTCCCACACCAATAATAAAAATCATGAGTAAAGCCAAACATAAACAATACTCGAACACAACTAGTATGTTTTTTCAGTTTTAGAAATCGTCGATGGTTTCTTTCCTGCTCATGAAGGGATAGATGAAGGTTGAACCCATCAATTTCATTATCACCAATACAGACTACGCCAAAGTCCAAGTGAGTGAAAACAATACCAATGTCTTGTTGTGTATTAACGTACAAATTCTTTCTTACCCTACCTTACATTTTAAATAGGTGTGACGACACTGAGATCAATGTTGAAATGGACATTCAAAATGAATCTTTTATTAAAGAGTTGTTTTAAAAATAAATTATACTTTCTTGGACATTACAAAGGAACTAGTAGAAAACTCAAATTAATCATAGACCACCTCGTTAATACAACCACAATGCCTGTGAGAACATCCATGCATTTGGGAAAATTTTAATTTGGAATGTACACAATGGTTGGAAGTTCCTATTTGGTTTAACATGTAGCATTTGGCCTCATTTATCTGGGTTTTTCATAATGGTAGGCAAAAACTGTATTTTTTTCTCCACTTTTATTTAAAATAAGCAAACAAATTAAACACACATGGCTATCTTTAAATAAGAACATTATCTTACACACCATATTTAGGTGTCTTCAACAAGAAATATGTGACCTAATTTACTTAATTTTAAATGTAATATGATGAACTCTAAAGCATAAAGGAAAACCAAGCTTGCAAGGATCACCTAAGAATCTTCAATAGAGCTTATTACTTTAAACAAAACTTTCTTAACTTTCAATTTTGGCACATAATACACAACTTCCTTTGCAGTGAAAAGTAAATTTTGTTTTGTTTTGCTTTTCTTTTCTCGTTTCTATATATACATGCATATTTTCTGAGAAAAATATTAGAAGTGGCTCGATTTGTATCTTGAAAGAATTATGACAAACACTGAATTGATCGAAAATTAAAACAAAACCAAATAACAGACTAAGAAAATAATGCATAATACAAAAGGAATACTATGTACTTGCCTTCCTTCTGGACTGGACAGGGGCGACTGTCTTCTTTCTGGACTGGACAGGGGCAACTGTCTTCCTTCTTCCTTCATGGCCGTATTCTAGGATTAGGGCTTCGGGATGAAAGGAAAGGTGTTGGGTTAGGGTTTGGGGATGAAGGGAAATGGGCTGGGTTAGGGTTAGGAGGGAGGGATGTCTACTGGGTCATCTTTGAGGAAGGTGAGAACTTGGGATGAAGGGAAATGGAAGGGCTTCGAGATGAAAGGAAGAACTCGGGATGAAAGGATGATACATAGAGGCACAGAGACAAAAATGTAGAAATACATAGAGATGAGGCTTCAGGGCTTCGATGGTTTTCGTAAATCGAAACACAGACATGGGGCTTCAGGGCTTCAATGGTCTTCGTAAATCGAAAGCACAGAGAGAGAAGGATGGGGTTTCGATGGTCTTTGTTAATCGAAAGCACAGAGAGGGAAGGAGCTTATCCAAAAGCACAGATAGCGAAGGAAAGGGCTTTGAAACATAGAGAGGGGTCATACGAAACACAAAGAAGGAGGAAATGGAGGGAAATGTAAAAAGCACAAAACAGTGCCGTTTGATTTTTTCCACGTCAGTGTCGTTTGCACGGCGCTTGCATGACCCAACTACGTCCAGCGTTTTTCTTAAAACAACGGTGGATAGAATTTTTTAAAGTAAAAGACATCTTATTGCAATCAAGTTAAGGAATTTGCTAAAAGATAAGTGGTATAGAAACTATCATTTTATAATTCATTTACTAGCTATATAACAAAATATTAAATTTTTAAATCCTAACATGTCAAAATAATAATCAACAAATTCTTCTAAAAAATAACTTTTTATTATGTAATTATACATAAATTATATACTACTTGTGTTAAAAATAGAAAAGCCAATTTCCTTTTGACAACATCAGCTTTTCCTATTTTGTACTATATTTTTAAGAGATCTGTATAGAAAATATCGTTTCACAATAAAAGATTTTATGTATAATTATTTTTACATATTTATTACTTATTTCTTATTAGTTTTTTTTTTTTAATTTTTAATCTATTTCTAACTTTTTTTTTTTAATTTTTATTGTTATTTTTTAATTTCTTTGGTTGGTTGGTATTGGCAACAAGACGAGCTTCTCCAATTGTGGGACGTGGAGGGACCAGACCGCCTTACTAAATTGTGGACCTCATGTTTCCGCCATAACAAAACAAAACAAAAAAAGAAGAGTAAAAGAATTTCGTTCCCCTAGCCAATGAGACTCGGACAACTATCGACCCCTCCATTGATTTCCCTCCTCAAATTATCTACCGTTAAGCTCCTTTCACTTCTGGAACGCAGCCCCGAAGATACAGACACATCTCTCTCTCTCTCTCTCTCTCTCAGAGAGAGAGGAGAAAGTCATTTCAAACTTGCACGCAAAGCTCTTGACCCCTGAAGAGAAAAAAAGAAGCTTCTCAACCCCCCCCCCCTCATTGGAGTTAAAGAAGGAACAGGCTTTGCTTGGACTCTGATGGTAGACACTACCCACTAAAAATAATGGCAGTGCTACTCCCGACCTCTGCTTTTGCTTCGTTTCTTGGACTATCATCACCATTATCGCTACCCAATAAATCCCTTAAACCCTCCTTTCCCTTTCTCTCCAACGACATCCCGAGCCTCTCTTCAAGGAAAACACCGAGTATTGGCACCGCAAGTAGATATCTTTCTCTTCCACGTGTAGCTGCTCCTCCAACCGCACCAGCATCTCAGGAAAATCGAGAAGAAGAAGAAGGAAAATTCGTGAAAGAAGAGTATGGTGTTGAGGATGACTGCGGTGACGAAAGCTCGTCTGGAACCAAGTTCTCTTGGAGGGATCATTGGTACCCAGTTTCTTTGCTTGAAGATTTGGACCCTTATCTCCCTACCCCGTTTCAGCTTCTGGGTCGAGATCTCGTGCTCTGGTTCGACAGGTCTGCCGGCGAATGGGTTGCTTTCGACGACAAATGCCCCCATCGCCTCGCCCCCTTATCTGTAACTTAATTTCTCACTTACTCTTATTCTACGGTCCAATTTTTTGTGAGAATTGAAGTTAGGCTCTGTTTGGTTGCTAACACAATTGAGGATAAGGAAATAATTGAAAAATAAAACCTCACCCTATATTCGATTTGTTGACAAAAGAAAAAAAAAAATTAATGAATGAATAGTATAGATGAATAACTAAGTAGATAGGGAAACTTAAGACATGTGTTGGTGCAGTGTCTCGCAAATTCATTTATAAATGGGGCTGTGGTTTTTTTTTCCTCTCTGTCGTTTTGGTTTCTACTTTCTAGAGGAAATCGTGCTTATTGGGTAGCGAAACGATGGAGTACATAAAATTGAATATAAATATATCTTTAATTCTTGTACATTCTCCACGACCGAGTGGGGAATTGGGTTCTTGATGGGCCTTCATGATCCTGAGGAGTTTCACTGATTCTTAGGAAGGGCGGATTGATGAAGGCGGAAACTTACAGTGTTCATACCACGGTTGGTCATTTGATGGGTGCGGATCTTGTGTTAAGATCCCTCAGGCTTCAACTGAAGGTCCTGAAGCTCGTGCTGTTAAGTCTTCGAGAGCGTGCGCTACAAGGTTCCCTACTATGCAGTCTCAAGGCCTGCTCTTTGTTTGGCCGGATGAGAATGGCTGGGAAAGAGCACGTGGCACTAAGCCTCCCAGGTGATCGATTCACTTCAGATCTACAATGTGTTTAAATATTTTTGTATTGATTTAATAATTGAAGTTGAGGATATAGATTCGTTATGATATCTTAAAAGTTGCCAGATATAATTGATGGCAATGTGATGGATATCTTAATAAACTTGCGATGTTATGCAGGCTGCCTGATGACTTTGATAAACCTGAATTTTCGTCGGTGACAATTCAGCGTGATCTGTTCTATGGCTACGATACCCTTATGGAGAACGTCTCTGATCCTTCCCACATTGATTTTGCTCATCACAAGGTGTATACTTTTAATATTTTAAATGAAATTTTATTCTATGAATTACGGGATGAACTGGTTTGGTCTATGAATTAGGGGATGAATTTATGCAACTTTTCGCCAGTGTCGTGTGCCTCATCATTTTAACAGTCATTTTTAATTCACTAATATGATCAAACCTGATTCTCATTCTGGATTTGTGCTTTAGATAACCAAACCACTTTTTAATATGTGAATATTTGCAACCAAGGAACGAATGTAAGAGCTTGGCTAAATTTGTACAGTGCTCATGGCTGAGTTTCTCTGTACTCTAATATTGAAGGAATTGTTAAATTGAAAGCTCATTTGAACAAAGACTTTCAGACTAAGATAGGAGAATGAGGTTCAAGCAAGAGACTCCGGGTTTTGCCTACTCAGACAACAAGCACCATCTAGATGAAACAATTTTTTTTCCTTCTAATTCCTTTTAAAGCCTAACCACTACGTAAACTCTGGTTCTGTAAGAGCAGAAATCAGTTGGTATATTGCTGTATGTGCCTGGGTAAATCTAATGCTAAGGTGCCTCAGTGCTTCTAATGCTTATCAGTCTGAGGAAAAAGTTAACTCTGCATATATGTTGGATTATTACTTTCATTACTTGGTCAATTTGTGCTTTCTTATTGACCTTTGGTTCAGAAGTTTTTAAAAGTACAAGCATGTCTTTGGCTGGCCATGTTTGTCTGACAGGAATATCGTAGGGGAACTTGCTAATTAGAAATAATGGTTCATATTTGCACTCTTTATAATAGATAATGGATAACTTATTTTGTTTGGTAGATTATTCATGTACCCATGGGAACTTGAACAGTAGACATCACCCACCACCCCATGGTGGAGTTTCCATTTGAACCAAAGGCCATTGACTATAATTAATAACTTTCCATGTAGCTTAAAGGATAAATATATTTTTACAGGTTACAGGAAGGAGAGATAGAGCCAAGCCTCTGCCTTTTAAGCTAGAGTCTAGTGGTCGTTGGGGCTTTGCAGGGGCGAATGATGGGAACCCACGGATCAGTGCTGAGTTTGTTGCACCTTGTTATTATATCAATAAGTAAGTTCATCACTCCCACTTAAGTAGTTACAGATGTGTACTTCTTACACTTAGCTTAGATTACGTGTTGTTAGCATGATCATAAAAAAAAATGGTTCTTGTATTTGGCTTGGTCCAAGCGTATAAAAAAAATGATTCTTGTGCGTGGTTGCTTAGGAGTCTTGAGTGGCTCCTTAATTTCATTGTATAAGTTTGAAGTATCAATAACAAATATATATGTAAAGAAGACCATGTGAGGCTTAAACATCAAGAGATTCTTCAATATTGCTTAAGGTCAATACCTCAAGGCTATCTCTTGAGGCGTCACTCTAAAGTTTATTATTAATAATTTTCTTTTGGCTCATTAGAGAGCGCTGGGACCTACAGGCTATACAAGAGGACATAGCTGAGGAGTTAATCCCAGGTTCTGTGTAAGACATCAAGAGGCTTAGTAGCTAAGCCAACTGGCGTATTTTGCTTGTGATTAATATGAGATGCAGTAGAGGCTAATTTTCCTCTACTGTCTAGCCGTCATTCATAACCCTATGAAAAGTACATCTAGTTAACCAAGCTGTTACGATACCTAGTGAAGTTAAAAGCTATGACGTACTTTCTTGTCTTCTTGATATCAGTTTCCCGAAATTCCCTTTTCAATTCTTAGATGCTAGAGAATGATTAATTTAGTTTTACACATCTGGATCCTACTCATACTTGCATTGATGTTTAACAGAATAGAAATAGATACAAAGCTTCCAATAGTTGGTGATCAAAAATGGATAATATGGATTTGTTCCTTCAATGTGCCAATGGCACCTGGGAAGACCCGATCTATTGTTTGTAGTGCTAGAAATTTCTTCCAGTTTACGATGCCAGGGCCTGCCTGGTGGCAGGTAAGAATTCTTCAATCATACTACAATATTTAATTTAAAATTTGACAGCAATAAGATGGGCGATCCTATCATTTCTCTCTTTTAGTTATGATCTGACTAGAGCTTACTATTTTCTTATGTAAATGATTATAATTGCATCTTAAAATGTTTAGCAAACTTGGTATATTTCATTATGTCCTCTTGTGGAATAGACACTGTTGAATGTCAAGATATGGCAACATTATCTGGGAAGTGATTTGAGAGTTGGGACCTCCATATTTTGAGGTTTAAGATGATAAACTTATCTTTTACATTGTCTAAAATGCTGAGAATAAATCATTTTCATTATAAGATGAAGGTGTTGCTGAAAGGCAGGTCAAGGTCCTTCATAATTTGTGAAGATTATATAATCTCATATCTTGAGTTCACACATATTAACTGTGAAGATTACATTAGCACTTATTTGGGATCAAGATAATTGGAGTATTAGAAAGAAAAGAAAATGGAAAAAAGTCCTGTCCCACCTCTGTGATTCGTGATTTTTTATGAAACACATCCCACCTTTGAGATTATTATGAAGTTAATTTGTCTCTAGCATCATCCTACCATTTAGCATCGTAAATAGGCTTAAACAAGAAGATGGGTTGCACACGAGCATAGAAATGTGAGACAAATGCCCTGTGGCTGCTGAACAGAGACTGAGTAGGAAGAATTAATTATTGCTGAATCTGATTTAATTTGAGTGGAAGCTGTTCCTCATCTCTAACCTATTGATGACACACTAGTTTGTCGTTTGGGCAAAGATGCTAAAATTAAGTTCTCAAGTTGTTTGGTTTAAGGCAGTTTCAGTGCTTTGCTTACTCTTGGAAGACAGTGATCCTTGTCAAGAGGTTGTATTTTAGTGTCAAAGTTTGACATGAATGACTGAAAATGGGTGGAGACTCCAAATTGGGGGTGGAAAATGTTTTTGATATATACATGCTTTAAAATCATCTGGCCCATTGTGTCCTCCTCAAATGGGAAGGAGGAAGGAGTGAAGGACACTAGAATCTAGGGAATCTACAATGAAAGGAACAAGGAATGGGCTTTTGAGTAGGGTTGAGAAATAGTGCAGTTCTTGATGATGATATCATGTGGGGAATATGTGACGCCCCCAAATTCCGCTTGGGATTGAACGGACATTTGAAGCGTCGAGACATACAACACAAGGTTACCTGCCCCCGTTCATGACATATAAGATGCAATGTTCCTAACATGCATCTAGCATTATGCAATATTCGCAGCGGATAATCTTTTTCTTTAGCAATACTATGCACCAAACTAAATATATCCCAAATACTTGAAATATAATTCATACATAAAGGCATACTAAAAAGCCGTGATCATCACACTAGTCCAAAATGGTTGTGATCAAAAGAATACTTGAGATACAACTCCAAAAGTACAAGTATTAACCTAAGTTAAATACTATACCATCATCAACATCGCACCGTGGCCTAGTCGACCGTATTCAGTTGGTCAGATTCCAATTCTCCTTTGGGTCCTGTAACAAGATCTACCATTCGGGGGAATGGTAGTTGGGACTACCACAGTGAGATTTGATTACAAATCTCAGTAAGTTAACATAAAACTCACACACAGGTTAAAAATGCATGCATGGCAGTAAAAGCATAAATGCATAATTATAGTCATACATAAACATAGTATAACTTGACATATAGCATGACTTAACCAGAACTTAAGCGTGAACTGAACTTGACTTAACATGGCATGAACTTAAGCTTAAAACATAACATGAACAAACAACATAACATGAACGTGAAACATAACATGGACTTGATCTAAAACTTGACTTATCATGTATTTGATCTGAAACTGGACTTAACATAACTTGGAATCTTATTCAATTGTCTTGATTAATAAGTGCGTTAATACGTACTCCACAGTTGTTGTGGCCCCACGTATTCAAGTAACATAAAACATAATACGTACTCCACAGTTGTTGTGGCCCCACGTATTCTACATGTCACAATTGCTGTGTCTCATGTAGTGTATGCTCCACAGTTGTTGTGGCCCCATACTTCATGCTCCACAGTTGTTGTGGCCCCATGAATACACATAACATAAAATATAATACGTACTCCACAGTTGTTGTGGCCCCACGTATTCTACATGTCACAATTGCTGTGTCTCATGTAGTGTATGCTCCACAGTTGTTGTGGCCCCATACTTTATGTAACATAAAATATAATACGTACTCCACAGTTGTTGTGGCCCCACGCATTATAAGTAACATAAATATAATACGTACTCCACAGTTGTTGTGGCCCCACGCATTATAAGTAACATAAATATAATACGTACTCCACAGTTGTTGTGGCCCCACGCATTATAAGTAACATAAATATAATACGTACTCCACAGTTGTTGTGGCCCCACGCATTATAAGTAACATAAAATATAATACGTACTCCACAGTTGTTGTGGCCCCACGCATTATAAGTAACATAAAATATAATACGTACTCCACAGTTGTTGTGGCCCCACGCATTATAAGTAACATAAATATAATACGTACTCCACAGTTGTTGTGGCCCCACGCATTATAAGTAACATAAAATATAATACGTACTCCACAGTTGTTGTGGCCCCACGCATTATAAGTAACATAAATATAATACGTACTCCACAGTTGTTGTGGCCCCACGCATTATAAGTAACATAAATATAATACGTACTCCACAGTTGTTGTGGCCCCACGCATTATAGTAACATAAAATATAATACGTACTCCACAGTTGTTGTGGCCCCACGCATTATAAGTAACATAAATATAATACGTACTCCACAGTTGTTGTGGCCCCACGCATTATAAGTAACATAAATATAATACGTACTCCACAGTTGTTGTGGCCCCACGCATTATAAGTAACATAAATATAATACGTACTCCACAGTTGTTGTGGCCCCACGCATTATAAGTAACATAAAATATAATACGTACTCCACAGTTGTTGTGGCCCCACGCATTATAAGTAACATAAAATATAATACGTACTCCACAGTTGTTGTGGCCCCACGCATTATAAGTAACATAAATATAATACGTACTCCACAGTTGTTGTGGCCCCACGCATTATAGTAACATAAAATATAATACGTACTCCACAGTTGTTGTGGCCCCACGCATTATAAGTAACATAAATATAATACGTACTCCACAGTTGTTGTGGCCCCACGCATTATAAGTAACATAAATATAATACGTACTCCACAGTTGTTGTGGCCCCACGCATTATAAGTAACATAAATATAATACGTACTCCACAGTTGTTGTGGCCCCACGCATTATAAGTAACATAAATATAATACGTACTCCACAGTTGTTGTGGCCCCACGCATTATAAGTAACATAAAATATAATACGTACTCCACAGTTGTTGTGGCCCCACGCATTATAAGTAACATAAATATAATACGTACTCCACAGTTGTTGTGGCCCCACGCATTATAAGTAACATAAATATAATACGTACTCCACAGTTGTTGTGGCCCCACGCATTATAAGTAACATAAAATATAATACGTACTCCACAGTTGTTGTGGCCCCACGCATTATAAGTAACATAAATATAATACGTACTCCACAGTTGTTGTGGCCCCACGCATTATAAGTAACATAAATATAATACGTACTCCACAGTTGTTGTGGCCCCACGTATTATACGTATCATAACATGTCTTATCTTTCTTAATGTATGAGATATTAATTAATATCATATACTTTTCTAACATGGCGTATACTTGTAAATGGCATAATATGATTTAATCATAAACATTTCATGGCATACATGTATCATATGGCATACTTAACATGGCATACTTATAACATACATCATTGTATGGCAGAAAAGATTATTTAACAGATAATTATTCATGAGAGATTAAATCATACGTAACAGATAAACATGTAATGACATAGCATGACATGGCATATACGATAACATACATACATAAATTGTAGTTCCCTTACCCATCACACATACACAATAAACTGATAGTAAGTTAGAGGCTAACTTACCTCGATCGTCGCGTTCTATGAGAATAGAGTGCGAAACACGAGGAACTGCACAACAGCTGGAAGAGGAACACTCAAGTCCTTAAGATTTTCAATTCTGAACTCAATTGCCATATTGTGAGCACTTGCAACACTACGGGCAACGTGAGGTTTCACTATACTCGAAAGAGATAATTTGACTTCAGAAAACCTTTGCACTAAAACAAGTTCATTAAAATTATCAATAATAACCAACAAACAATTCCTTTCTCAATCCATATACTCTTAGCCATAGTCAACCACAAGATGACACCAGTCACCCCAGACTATAATCCATAACACCACTGCTTCGGGACACTGTCATACAGTTTCCCAACACTACACCATACGCTCCACACTTCTCTGCTACGCCATCCAACCCTTCGTGACACGCCATCCGGTGTATCACGACTTAGTACAGAGTACACTCACGTGAACTCTCTTCCATTCACACTACAAAACCCATCACTGCGATACACGTCTCACGGTGCATCGCTACGCGACACGGAGTACGCGCTACGCGTACTTCCTTCGCTACAACACTCATCAACACGATGCACATCACACGATGCATCGCCATACCACACGGAGTACACTACATGCGTACTCCCTTCCTTCTACGACCCACATCACTACAGCGCACGTCGCGCGGCGCGTCGCTGCATTACACAGAATACGCTACACGCGTATTCTCTTCACACAACCCGCCGTATCACATCTACGGCATCCATCTCACGCCTATACTTCACAGCACAGTCCACAAAACTACAAAATCAAGCCTAACACTTCACAACCACACTTCGTTTCACAACTACGCAGCAAACTCCACAAACACTAACTACACAGTCTACAGCCAACCAAATCAACTATGTTAAACATAAATAACTAAAGATAGAGGGTTAAGACGAGAGAGATGTGATTGCTGTCGGGAAAGAATCCAAAACTGATAATTTTAGCGGGCTGTTACAGAATACCCTTAACAGAAAAACTTTCTTACTTCTTCAGCTCTAGTTTTTACGAGGATCTGCAAGTGAAATTTGGCATGGTTGTCTTGAGAATTCTAGCTCTGTAATTGCCTCCCAAGAGTATAAAAGTTACAATGTCGAGGTTGTTTGTCGGTATCTCCCAAAGGGTTGTCCACGATTTCTAATATTCATGGTTATGAGATACTGTTGGATGTATTAGAGTCGTTATTTACACGATTGCTGTTTTTTGTTTTGTTTTTCGTTAGTTCCATTAGATCAGCTTTACTGAATGAGGACCTTTTGGTGCTCAGCATGGAGGTCGATCATATAAGCCATTTTACTCCGCACGTGTGTGTGTGTGTCACCCACACCTATAATTTTTTTGATCGCTCACCTTCGCATATAATATAAATGCCATTATGTTCATAGAAGCAAATGTATGCTAGATATGCTGTTATTTAGATTTAGAAAGTTGTATATATCCACATGAAGGAAGCTCGTCATCCCTTTCATTCCCATTTTTTGTGCTTATTTTCTAGTTATTCATTTAATTTACTATGATTCCGTTTACTTTGTAATTGAGTAGTGCAAACCTTACCCTCAATATTTAATTTTTCTTTACATTTTAAGGAGTGCTTGTATCGTTATAACTTGAGTTCCTCCCATGTATGCATTGATGTTAGGTGGTTCCTAGATGGCACGAGCATTGGACTTCAAATAAGGTGTATGATGGGGACATGATTGTCCTTCAGGGTCAAGAGAAGATCTTTCTTTCAAAGACAATGGAGGGTTCTGTTGATGTTAATAAGGAGTATACAAAAATAACATTCACACCGACCCAAGCAGACCGCCTTGTCTTGGCATTTCGAAATTGGCTGCGGCGACATGGCAATAGCCAACCTGAGTGGTTTGGAATAAACAACCAACAACCTTTGCCATCAACAGTTTTTTCAAAACGTCAGGTGTGGAAACTTATTTTCACTCACATTTTTAGAGCTCTCGCACCTTCCAGGGACAAAAATAAGCTCTCTCTCTCTCTCTCTCTCTCTCTAATCAAGGAAGAAAGTAAATCAACAAATACAATATAGACCTGCTATTTAGTTTGTAAGATGAGGCCAATACAATATTTGAATTTATAACAAGACGTGGGAAGACACTTTGCTGTCAGATCCCGAGCCCATCTTTTCTTATTCATTGTTTTCAGAAGCTATGAACAATAAAATAGACATGTTTCTAAGGTACATGAAGTGCTTTCGTACATACAGATGCACGCTTGCAAAATATGCATATGTAGGCAGAACATGTTTGAAATACCTTTAGTTTACAAATTAGAGAATAACTTAATAGGGCAGGCATGTCCTGCGGGATAAATTGATGCTGCTACTGTTTTCATAGTTTTCTGCTTCCATCGTGTTTCCCAGATGTTGGATAGATTTGAGCAGCACACTCTTAAATGTTCATCTTGCAAAGGAGCTTACACAAGATTCCAGGCATTGCAGAAGTTCTTAATTGGTGCAACAGTTCTTTGCTGTGCAACTGCTGGGATCCCTTCAGATATGCAATTACGGATTTTCTTGGCTGGGCTTGCACTTCTTTGTGCTGGATTGGCCTTTGCTTCGCATGAACTACAAAAAAACTTTGTGTTTGTTGATTATGTACACGCTGAAATTGATTAGAAAGAGATAAGATGATATGCTTGGGCACTGACTGCCTAAATGCATAGGCATTAGAAACTACTAGCGAAATCAACCTTTGCCAAATATACAGAATCTATTCCAAAACCTGTACAGAGAATTTGTCATTCAAGTTATATGTGCATTGTCAAAATGAGCTTGCTTACAGCTAACCTATTATATTGTCCTTGACATTGTTTCTGTTTTATTATTTAAACAGTTCGACATAGTCATTGACTTAGTTGCCTTTATCAATTTTGCTGGTTACACAAAACTAAACTATCTTATCTCATAATTCTATTCTTATCTCATATAATCATTACAACTTTTCTAAATTCTCATATAAAATATAATATACAATTCAACTTTTTTCAAATTACAAAACAAAATTAATATTAAAAAATTATATTATAATAATATTTTATTCAACTTTTAACAAAACATCTCATCTCATCTCATCTCAGGTAAACTGTATAACAAAATGAGGCCAATCGGTTGATAATAAGATATTTTTGTAAAATGATAATATTCTTATAATTCTGTTTTATAAAAATGTCCTCTATTTAAATAATTATAAAAAAAAAAAGTTGTATATTTATCATTTTCTTAACAAATAGCAGCCAGCAAGAGAGGTCTTAAAACTTTGATTAAAGGAACTTGTAAAAAAACCAAAAAAAAAAAAAAAATCAGCTTAACTATACGCATACATAACTGTAGGCCTGCGGCCTGAAAAAATTACAGGGAACTAAACAGTTATCCTTTCGTAATCTTTATTAATGAAAGCATGGTGCATCAGATACAGAACTTCCCCGCCAAATAATTGATGTAACGCAAAGAAATGATACAAAGCAAATATCCTTAAGCCAGTGCCTCAAAATGAATAAAAACAAAAACAAAAAATACATCTCGTTCATTCCCTGCAATGGTTGACATAGATGCACTTAGAGAACTAATATGTGCCATGTCACTAATCAAAGTATGGCATCAAACTAATTATTTCTCATGAAAACTGTATGAATTTTGTTGTTTAAAATCAACAAGCTTAATGGAACCTGGACCACTGATTCCATTAGATGCTCATCAAATGAAGGGTACCCTCTGTGGGATCAAAGCCATTCTGCAACATCTCGTCTAACCATCTCCCAGCCTCAGCTTTCTTGCCACGTTTTAAAAAGCCATGTACTAAGATGTCATAAGTCCATCGATTAGGTTCATACCCTCTCTTACACATCCGATTGAATAACTCACAAGCAAGGTCCATATCCCTCCTGCTTAGTCTTCTCAACAACAAATTATATGTGTAGGTGTCGAGCGGGAAGCACTTTTCAATCAGTTCTTCCAAGTTGTCAATATGTTGGCTCACAGTAACACGACCAGAAAATGCACCAACGAGCAGACCAAGCATTGAAGTACCATAAGAGCTCTCATCCTGTACTTCTCTCAAACGAATCCAAGTTTCATAAAGCTCTTGAGTCTTCAAAGAATGGAACAAGAGTACATTACCGATAAAGGATGTTACAAGACGGCCGAATTTCTCCAAATCATTAATAAGGTTTATTGCAGTATCATACTTTTTACTCGAGCACAACAGCTGTATTAGAAACTCATAGCATTCAATACTAGGAACAATTTTATAATCCCTCATCTCCCTGAACAAATCCAATGCGATATCCACCCTGTTGACTTTGCAAAGACCAACAACCATGGCATTGTATAGTTTCCCTCCAATCTTTCTTCTCTGGCGCAAATCTGTAAAGAAATTCAAAGCATCAGAAATTCTTTCGCTTTTTAGATAACTCTGCAACATAAGAATGTGAGAACTCCGATTGGGCTCAACCCCACTTCTCCGCATCATCTCAAATACTTCTCTAGCCAGCTCAGGCCTTTTGGCATGGCCAGCTCCGTCAATAAAAAAGTTGTAAAGCTCACAATTGGGTTCATGATGAGACAACTGGATCTCCAATAATTTGTAAAATTGCTTTTCCGGATTTTCCATATCACACAAACATCTAATAACAGCTCTGAACAAGGCTCGAGTCGGGGTGTGGCCCCTTTCTTGCATCTCAATAAGAAGTCCCGCTGCAATATCTCCCCTCTTTGACTCGTTAAAACCATGTATCAAGTTAAAGTAAGTATTCATCGAGGTAACTTGATTCATTCTGTTAAGTTCACCATGTATTAAATATCCGTCTTCTACCCTCCTAGCCTTGCACAAAGCAGAAATAAACCTGTCGAATGTGTAAGTACTTGGCATCAAATCCCTCTGCAAGGCAACCATGAGCAACTCCTTCATCTTATCAAGCTTTCCCTCTCTGCACAAAGCATCAGCAAGCACAGAAAACATTTTCCTACCTGGGAAATAGCCTTGGTCAATAGAGTTTTTTAACACACGATATGCTTCATCGATGCTTCCATCACCGCACAGAGTATTGATCAAATAGTTATAAGCCATGCTATTAAGAGAGAGCCCAAATTCAAACCTCAAATTGTACAACTTGAGTGCAACATCAACCATCCCGGCTTTACAAAAAAAGCACAATGCTGCATTCATAGTGACCTTGTCAGGGGATATCTGACCCTCCTTCATCTCCATCAGCAAATCATACATTTCCTCGAGCCGATTCTCCCTCAAAAGCCGACATAACAAAACATTGTACCGGAAAACCTCAGGAACATACCCTTCCATTGATTTCTTGCTCCGTAGGAACTCCAAAGCCCCGTCTAACTTCCCAGCCTGAGCCAGATCCCTCATCCACACCCCATAAGCATTCTCCATTGGCACCATCCCCGACTCACGAAACTCCTCGACCAACTTCCCCGCTTTCTCAAACTCATTACTCTTACAAAGCGCATCCACAAGCCTGCTCACTCCATGGCCGTCCAATTCTCCTCCTTCACTCATCAACCCACGCAAGAAAGCCTCCGCCTCGTCCAACCGGTTCTGCTTGCAATAATTCTTCACCGTTATCGAATGAGTGATCCCATCCTCTAAACCCCGCATTTGAATCTGCTTAAGAATGACCTCAACTGCGTCGAAACAACTCTCCTCCACCAAAGCATTCAGAAGCACGTGATAAGCAAAAGAAGTCAAGTCAAGACCTTGAAACCGCATTCTACCAAACACTTGAAGCGCAATATCGGGCTTACCAGCGACGGCGTATCCCATGACCAAAGTGTCGTGGAAACGAACCCTATGAAAGTATCGCTGTGTCTTGTAGTTGTGGAGGAAGTCAAGCATGAGGGACATGAGCTTGGCCTTGGATAGGATTTTGAAGATAGCGTAGAAGGTGGCGCGAGTGTGGTGGAAGCCAGGCTGGCGGCCGGCCCAGTCGAAGAACTTGAGGCAGGAGAGGACGTCACTGCCATACCCGAGAACCTCCAACACGAAAGATTCAGAGAGACGGAGGCCAAGCTGAGAGAGAGCGAGGTCGGCGGCGCGGCGAGAGGGTAAATCGTCGTCAACCTGGGCGCCTAAGATGCCGAAGATTCGGTCCAAAAGTTGGTTGTTGTGGAGCTTGAACCAGTCCTTGAAGGAGGAGGCCAAGAAGTCGGTGGAAGCAGGGAGGAAGTGAGTGTTCTGGTTAGAACGAAAAGAAGCAGTATAATAGAAGTGGGGATATAGAGATAAAGAAGAAGACAAGGATTGAGAGGTGGAGATCACGATGGCCAGTCGGGAGAGGAAAGCATTAGATTTGGCTACATGTTTCAGCGAAAGCATTATTGGGATTTCGGATTCAGACTCAGAATTTGGAGTTTCGCGAGAGAGAGAGAGAGAGAGAGAGAGATAGAGAGAGATTGCAACAAAGTCACTCTACGGCCACTGCTGCATATTACCCAAATTCCCCATTGTTGAAGGTGCAGGATCTCTATGCATCTTTCGCTCACTATTCCGACCCAACTGGCCCTTCCCTTACAGAAACAAGTTCTGCATTCCTTCTTTTCCTTTTTCTTTTGCTGTCTACAAGAAATTGAATGTATGTATGTATATATACATATATTCATTCTATCTCCACTTCTTCGTTCGATAGAGATTATTCCTTTTCAAAAATATATATTATTTGTGGTATTAAATTATAGATTTATAAGTGAAATATAATAAATAATCTCCAATCATCTAATATCACATTATGAAAAAATGAGAATTGAGATTATGAGTAACATTACTCTTTTTTTCTTTTTCTTATGCCTCTCATCCTTCAGGTTTTTTTCTTTTTTTTCAAGGATGTCACATGTGATTATTTGATGATGTTGAAATCATTGGACATCTACCTCCATTACTTGAGCATTCCTTAATCATCAGACTCAGGTACAAATTACCATCTTTTTTTACTCTTATGGTGTATTGATTTGTACCCGGATAGCAATACTTTGGAGAATTATAAGATTCAAGTATTTTTTTTCATTTTTTCTTATAACTAAGTAATATCTTGTGTTGAAAAAATTATCAGAAAACTTGCATTCTATCAAAAATGGGTAGATGATTAATCTCATTTATATTGTTAGGGTAATTTCAGCATCACCTCCTTCCTTTTCACACCACATATAGTTCTGTCTCTGCTTGCTCTCCCATTACTGAAGTTGCAGCATTAGATCTATGATTTTCACTTACTAGAATCCTACAGAAACCAGCTCTTGAAGAGTTAAAAACAACAATAGGAGTACCACAAATTTCTGAGAATAACCACGGTACTGGAATCAGTTGTGTAAATTTCATTCACATGGACTTAAAAAGACATTGGTAAGTAAATAATCATAGAAAGAGAGAAGAAATCTAGTTTAGCTACAAGAAGATGGAAGGGAAAAACAAAATTGCATTTTCTGTATCCTAACATCGTAAATACCAAGTTTCAAACTTCCTGTTCCTCAAAAATGTATCAACTTGATCAGAAGATAGGTGGGAAATTCCACAACGATGCAAGCATTTTATTCCATTTTCACCTGTGGATAAAACTACTTGCAAATGCTTTATCCCTTCCTTGTTCATTTGTAACAGCTTAAGAGTCTCTTTAATACAAGGAAAAAATGCTTGAGGCCGAGCACAAAAAGGCTGAAAAATAAAAAACAATGCTTGCATATCAGTTTCAAACTGACCCACCCTGCTCTCAGAAAATTGAATCTCATTTGTGAGAGTGGTGCAGGAAATGAAGCGATCAAGCCCTTCAGCCACACTTCTCCACAAATCCAAGAAGTCTTTTGGGTTAAGACTCGTCTTCAAAACATGAAGCTGACTTCTAAGAACGTCTAATGCTTCAACGAAATCACTTGACACAACTAAGTCCATGGTTGCAGGAGCCAAAGTTGCTTGCTCTTGCTCAATATGTTCCTTATTTTGGACATATTCCCATGAAAGATTTTCAAATTCACGAAGAATAAAAGAAATTATCTCCATGAGCCAATTGGTTTCGAGCTCTGACAAGTTTGTGATTTCTACCCCAAAAAAGCAACTGGAGTCTATACTTTCCACTTTGTTATGGAGGTTAGAATCATTTTCAGCAATTCTCATCTCCAGGATGTCTACATCATCACTCCACTCCTGCAGTTTAGATTCAACAAATCTGGCAGCATTAATTAGTCCGCATAATCTGACCAATGCATCATCGTTAGAATTGTCAGGAGAGAATTCAGTTCTATTGAACCGCAAAAGCAGAACTTCGAAGAAGTACCAGAGGAATTTGATCACAGCTGATCTGATAAATTGTAAACGTGGAAATGTTGCTGGCATAGTTTGGCATCTTTCAATCAATTGCCAGGCAATTTTAAGGGTAAATTCTGCAATGAATGGAGCTTTATGTTCTTCTCTAGTAGAAAGAAGATATTGATCAATGTCTGTGTTGATGTGCAATGCAGGTCCAGTTTTGTTATCGGTTTTCCAAGCTCTCTCATCTTTCAGTTCTGCTTTTAGTTTCTTACAAGCATCCTTGAGCTCTATCTTTGCCCAAAGCTTGAGCCAGTCAGGCCTATCAACAAATATCATTAATACTGATATGCCTTTAGAAAGCCCTTCAAATCTTTCAGATCCTACCAGGAAGAGACAAGTTTCCAAATTTACGAGCGATTGCATACGCTTATCAAAAGCAACTATAAGGTCTATCAGATGCAGCCATGAAGTCATAACTTCAGATTTCGAATGTTTTTCCTTGTATTTTTCAGCAAGACGAGAGAAAATCCTCTTTGCTAAAAAACCAGACAGCATTTGGATCATTGCAGAAACCCAAGCTTCTTTAGAGCTACAACTTACCAATCGCGCTTCATCAATCAAAGGCTGCAACACATCATCCACTCCGGCAATAAAATCCCTCGTAATTTTATAGACAAGAGCAAACATAAACTCAGGCTGATCAGCCCATTTCGAAAAGTGATATTCCATTCGTGATGCAATGGGAGATACCAATTCATCAATGGCCCAAAGCTGCATACTGTACTCTTTTCTTCCTAAAATATTTAGCTGACGCTCTTCCCTTTGCTTCTGCAGATGCTGCAAAGCACAAAGAGCTACAAAGCTATGAGAATAACACTCTCTTTTGTTACCTTGCATGAGAACTAGAGGATTAGGGAGGCCAGTTATTTGTGTGCTTTCAGTTTTAGATGTTAAAAGTTTTGGTGGCCATCCAAGAGAAACAAGAAGGGCTCGGTGTTTGGCAAGAACTTGTGGCCTGAGAACACCCAAGATTTTATCTACTCTTGTATCAACACATTTCAAAATATTACACCACTGAGGCTGGAATTTTACAATGCTGATCAATACTTCTTCAATATCGTTCATGAATTTTATGGCTTGAAGCAACTTTTCTTGCTTTGGTTCAGAGTCCTGCATTCCAAAAACATCTCAGTGTTCAGCATTTGCACCCATCAACTAACCCACCATTTCAACATGTAACCAGGAATATTGAGGAAAAGGGGACAAAACCATTACAGTAGCAATTGATGAGTTTGAAAACTTTGCTGCAAACATGGCCCCAGAATGGCGACTCGTGGCACAGAAAACAGCATCCTCGAGATCCCCAATCAGAGCCTCTAACCGTAGAGCAGTCTCTGAAATATCAAGAGGGTAATAAGCTCAGCCACCAGCAAGGGGCAAATACAAAACGAAAATATACGCAATAATCAAGGCATAAGAATCAGACTACAAAGTCAAGCAAGATGAACCTATTTTTTCCCAACAGGTACGGAAGGAAGTAAAGAAAGACATACACCAACTTCTGGCTAATAATGAAAGAGGTGGAAGTGAAGACATAAGGATCTGTTCTCGTTTCGGTCTCTTTCTCTCTGACATGCACTCATACGCACAACGACAAAGTTGAACTTCAGAAATAATCTAGCATCATAAGTTATTTCGAATTATGGTATTTTTACTCCTGAAAAATTAAATACAACGCACGAGTTGTAAACGAGACGAAGGAATGTATGCGGGTGTATACAATGCAAATGAATGTGGCAAAAATAGATTGGCAACAACAATATTAGAGTTTGACAAGTTGATCACATACAGACTTGGAAAAACAGACAACGAAATCGATATTTTAAAAAAAAGAAAGAAAGAGAGAGATGGAAGTCCCAAACTCACCAATATAATGGCGGATATCTTCTATTTGCCCGAGTTGCTTCGCAAGTTGAGGTAGCTCTTCGCCCAACATCTTCGAACGAGACCCTTCTACAGTACAAAAAGAAATTAGAACAGTTTGATTTATAATAATATGAATAAAAGTAAAGTAAAAATCAAAAGGAATGAAACCAAATAGTTGAGTGGGCAGAGCAGCAGAAACGAACGAGGGAAAGTGCGGAGGCTGAGATGCTGAAGCTTAAGAGTGACATTATAAAGGGAGTTTCTGGCTGCAAATGAGCGAGAGATCCACGAAACAGCTCTTCCGGCGACGTTTCTTCCGAGGGCTCGAAGATCGTCGTCCAGATCAGCGCAGCGTTTGGTGAGTGCCGCCAAGAGATGTGGAGATCGGAGGAGTAGATCTTCGCGGGTTCGAAAATGTTCCTCCAGAAACGCGAATTGGCGTGGAGAGAGGTCGCTGTATTTGGGCAAGGCCGGAACCACGGGAGGTTCCATTGAAACTGCTTGTACACTGAACTGAACCTCGTACTTGTATTATAGCTGCCTCTACAATGAACTGAACATCGTACTTCAAAATTTTCAGCTAATTTAGGAGGAGGTCTCTTGCATTCGTACAAAGGACATAACCCTAAAAATAGAAATGTTAAGCTGCAGTTACGAGTACATGAGATCATATAATCATTTTTAAAAAATAATAAATACTAGATGTATATAAAAAATATTAATTTTTTAAACTTAACTCTTTTTTAAAATAACTATATATTGTTTGCACACTTCACAATTGTATATAACATTATTTATCACTAAATATTATTAGGACCGAGCTATTATGCCGCCCAGCGATAACCGCTCGGCATGCCGCTCAGGCCAAAATATTTTTTTTTTCAAAATTTTCTATTTTTTTATATTTTTAAAATATAAAAAAGTACATTAATATATTAAAAATCACTTCATTTAAATATTTTTTTTCCCTGAGTGGACAAACTAGTTTTTTCCATATTATTATTTGTATAAATAATTTTTATAATAGAATATTATTGCATTAATTTTTAAAATAAATTGTAAAATAGTTGTAAATGTATCGACATAAAAATTAATTCAGAAAAAATTATAAGAAATTATGTGTTGTTTTGAAAAAAATTTGAAATCTTTTTTAAAAGTTAGGTTGTTAAGATAATTATGAAATTGAAGTTTCTAAATTTATGTGCTACATTGAATTTACCTTACAAAACATTATGATTTATTTAAAAATCTAGAACGGGAAGTTTATAAAATAATTTTTATTTTATTTTATAATTTTTCAGTCGTCTGCTATCTTTTAAATATCCTTTTTTTCCAAGCTTTGTCTAAGAGGATAAGTCAATTTTATGGGGATGTTATCATGGCACAGTGAAGTTCTCGTTTGTGAAAGTATTTCATTTCGTTTTATTATTATAATTTTTTTAAATTTTTATATAAAATATAATAAATAATTTAACATTTTCAAATTTTAAAATAATAATAATATTAAAAATAATATTCTAATAATATTTTATTCAACTTTTATTTCTACTTACTATTCAAACCGCACATGAATTTTTGGTAGTAATTTACGTATATGCCTATTATATATATATATATATATATAATATATCATTTGAGAAAGCTTCCAAAAGAGAGGTATGGTGAAGGTGGGTGCATGCTCATCACCTACTTTCATCTCCACTCTTTGTGCAATAAACAAATATAACCTAATAGAACCTTGGGGAAACAACTGGATTGGCACAGAAGTTGGACTATTTAACATTGTTTAAGATTCCATTGAGTGGTGTTTGTCTGTTTCTAGTCTTTAGGGATTGTTAGGTGGGATGGTGTTTTATGTTCAAATCACCACAAATCACATGGGTTGATTTGTGAGGAAAATTTCTCTTTCATCGGAGTCCGTGAAATATTTAAGTGTATAGTGAGTTAAAATTAAAATTAAAAATTAAATAAAATTTTATTTTTTAAAATTATTATTATTTTAAAATTTAAAAAATTAAATTATTTATTATATTTTATATAAAAATTATAATGATTATATAAAATGAGTTGAGATAATTCGTGGATCTAAACCCAACCTTAACGCGGATAACTTGGACCCATCCCAACTCGGACTCGAACCAAACACAAAGCCCATAGCTGACAAAGATATTATCCATAATAAAGGCCTGGCCATACTGATACAAACACACTAGCAAAGAATCCAGTCCCTTCGAAATCCTCGTCAGCCCGACAGACGGACCCAGCTTCTCCCTTCCCTTTGCTTTACGACTTCACTTCGGCACTGCGCACCCATCACAATCAAGCTCCTCATAAACCGAGCTAGGGGGGGTGGGGTCTCTGATGACGCTTTCTCCGCCCCTCAAGCAAGGAGCTCGATGAAAATAGAGCCGGCTCTTTTGTCTCTTAAGAGGAAGCCAGATGAACCTGATGGAAGCTCCCCTGTCCCTAACAAAAAACCCAACTCAGTCGAAGATGGTGAAGAATATTTGATCCCGCTCGACAGCCTCCAAATCACCATTCCCTCATCCACAGCACTTGCTCTGACCCAACCTCACCATTTGATGGTAACTGATACCATTTATGAAACTCATCTTCATTCCCGTTCTTTTTTGTATGTGTTGAAGAAAATTATTTAGGGGTTTTGTTTTTGTTGTTCTTTTATTTTCTTGTCTGATGGGTTTCTGGGCTTGTTGGTTTCCTTTCTTCTTGGTCGAGCTTTATGCTGATGTGAGAGACAGTCGACAGTGTGGCTCACCAAAGATTTTGCTTCATTTAGTTTGCTTGCTATATGTCTGGTTGTTATCAAAGATTTCTTGGCTAATGCACTTACCAAGTGAGTGTCTTTTTGAGTCTGAAAGGAAGCATATGCGTATGCGTGTATCTTGGCTAGTTTTGGGTTAAACTCAGGCATAAGAAGAAAAAATGTGGCGAAGAAATTGATAGAAACATGTATTCCGTCATTGAGGTTTTCTGTTCTTATTAGTCTTTTTCGTCACTAGTTTGGGAAGCATTCATGGAATGATGGTGCCTGTTCAGTTTGTTCCTGACTTTAGATTATTCTCCACAATTTTGATTCAGTAGTTTTCGCAAAAGAAGCGTATGCCTATTGAAGCCCATTTGTACTGTGTATGAATGAGGCGAATGAATGTGGGGGTACCGCACCTCATCCCTGACAGTTCTGTTTAATTGCCTGTCTTTGAAGGAGTCAATCAGGCAAGCTTACAGCGGATTGCCAACTTGAATGGGCTTTAACGGTAAAAAAGAGGGATGGATCTGTCTCGTCCATTTTTGGACATGGGGACATCTAACAGATGATTCTTGCCATTATGGGATCCCCTGCCACCGAATTTAGTTTCTTGCAGAATAGCATTCATCCTGTAATAAATTAACTTCAACCAGCTTTATGATGTTTCGTTTTCGTAGTTATTTTTTTCCCAAAGAGTCCATGGGAAGGATGATAATAAAAGGATGATAATAATGTTCAGTATTTTTAATATCATTAATTATCACCATAACGTGTAAGACTCTCCCTCTTTTGGGTTGAACAGAAGTAAAAACAATAGTCAGGAAAAAACTAGCATCATTGACTGTTACTTGCATATGAACTACATATGTATGAGTTTTCTTGCACAATTACGATGGGAAACAAGTTTGAGATAATTTATATGCTTTGTTACTTCTGCATACAGATGTTATATTATCATTATTTGTCAAAATGCAGAGCACTTTCTTTCCTCCAATGGAGGATGGAATGGAAGCACATATAGAGGTCGAGAAACCTACTCCTACAGACTCTCACTTACAGTGGAGTCAGTGGCAATTGATTGATTCGATCCTACCTACAGGTGGGTTTGCTCATTCTTTTGGTCTTGAGGCAGCAATCCAAGCCCGCATCATATCGGGTCCCGAGGATCTCCGAACTTTTGTAATCCATGTGTTAGAGAATACTGGAAGCTTACTCCTTCCATTTGTTTTTTCTGCAACAATTTCACCTGATTTGGAAACCTGGCAAAAACTTGACAGAACATTAGATGCAATGCTAACTAATGAAGTGGGTCGAAAGGCATCAATTGCCCAAGGATCAGCACTTATGAGGGTGGCTGCTGCTGTCTTTTCAGAAACCCCCTCTCTCAAGTCCATGAGAGATACCTCTGTGGGTTCTGGGGTTGTTTCTTTCCATCATGCTCCTATATTTGGGCTTACATGTGGACTTCTTGGTTTGGATAGTAGAACCTCTCAGAGAGCTTACCTGTTTATCACGATGAGAGATGTTATTTCTGCTGCAACAAGGTTGAATTTGGTAGGACCTATGGGTGCAGCTGTATTGCAGCATCAGATTGTTGTTCTTGCTGAAGCTATCTTGACAAAGTGGATGGACCGTACAGTCGAGGAAGCATGCCAAACAACTCCTTTGCTTGATACCGTGCAGGGTTGCCATAGTTACTTGTTTTCTAGACTGTTCTGCTCTTGAAAGCACAAATAATTGCATCAGCTTGTTGTCTTTGTTGTTGTGCACTAGGTACACAGCATGCCTGAACTCATTTTTTTTTTTTAACCTTTGGGGAAGGCCTGAAAACCAATTTATAAGCCTGATTTCACTTGTAGTATGCATTGAACGGTGGGCAGATGCCTTGAAATGTATTTTACCTAATTTATTGTAACTTTTTCCCTGAAAGTGAATTCTATAAACTGATGGGTGATTGTTGACAATTTCCATTAATTTTATTCGTAGTGTGTCTGTTAGATTTATTCAGGGTGGTGGGAATGAAAGGAAGTTTTTGCTGGGGGAAAGACTGGGGGAAAGAGGGGGAGGATCAAGAAAAAATATAGGGGAAAAAGAAGACTTTATATGTTTCTAAAACTGATACTGCAAACATATTCTGCCTTGTTTCAAAAAGGAAAAGCAATTATGAAGGTCACTCGCCATGTTGCACTCATCAATTAATGCACAGATCCAAGCCCCTTCTCTGAGATATTCCTTCTGCATGGGGTTTTGCTTCCTCTTTTGTTTTGCATAAATGCTTCAGTCATGGTATATGATCTTCATCTTTTTTCAATACGATTTTGTTAAACTATAAATGATGATACAAATAGACTAAAGAGGGAGTGAGGAGCCCATCAAAATACTGAAGTTGAGATACCAAAAACTGGTAATGTAGCCAAAGCTAAAGTTCGAATCTATGTTCCTCGAGCAAGCTGAGGAAATTAATGACTGCCAAAAGGAGGTTTAGAATGCAAATCCGTAGAGGGTTTACAGTATTATGGCATGAAGCCGCAATAGATCTAGTTTTTTCTTCCGTACAAAAGTGGGGAAAATAAGAAAAGAAAAAGTAATTAAAACATAGGGAAAAAAAAAGCTGGAAATCATGTTGGCCAACATGAACAAAGCTACAAATAAATTTCAAATATACAATTCTGATACATTTTTTTTATTTATAAAAATGTAGATCCCATTAATAAAAAGTGAATTTTTCACACTTTTTCATGATGAAATCTAATTTTTTTATAAAAAGCTTGTGCGGGATTTATATATTTAAAATTTGTATATATCATTTTTCAAGCAGTAAAAACAAAAAGAGGCATTATTTACACCGTATCGAGACGATGAGCGGTTGTCACGGGCATCTCTAAAATGAATTTGATATGGAGGCCGTAGATCCCGGCCATGATTGGGCTTGGATAGAGGGTTCCATTGACGGTGGGCAAAAGAATGAATTTGATTAGGCGAAGAACACTAGATGTTGTCTCTAAAATGGAGGAAAATGAAGAAGCAACTCAAATGAAGTTCATAACCAAGAAATGAAAATGCGACATTTTAGAGACTCATTTTCATGGTAGGACTCATTTTTTAAGAGGTTATCGTTGGGTTTAAATAATCTCATCTCGTCTCATCTTATCTCATTTCAACATTTAAACATATTCAAATATTTTTCAATTTTTTTTTATCTAATCATTATAATTTTCTCAAATTTTTAAACAAAACACAGAAAACTATTTAATTTTTTCAAATCTCAAAATAAAAATTATATTAAAAAATTATATTCTAATCTTATTTTAATTTTATAATTTTTTATTTAATTTTTTCTCTCTCATTTATCTCACTACTATTTACAAATTTTTTATCTTATTTGTATAACTAGACGAGATAACTTACAAACCCTAAATCTACGCAAATCAATTTTCTCGTAAAGAAAACATCACTTTTTCTTAGAAATCTCGAGGCATTGAATTGATTGAACAGAAAGAGATATTGAAAATTTGGGAAGGTGCTATTAGGCCGAAAGGCACGAATGTTTCAGTATCTTAATATCGATTTTGTCTACTTTTCTTAACTCTTATTTTCTGATTTATTTAAAGCTTAATGTTTTAATGGAATTATATATATAAAAGTAATGTTGTTCATAATCTATTTTTTCATCATCTTCTTATCATTTCATGATGTGACATCAAATGATACGTTCACAAGTAAAATATAATCAATAGTCTTCAATCATTTAACGTTATAAATGAAATGATAAGAAGATGATGAAAAAATAGATGATGAGTAATATTATTTATATATATATAATATTATGAATTGGATTGTATTTTTTATTTAGTTGGATATTTCAGAAAATAAAATAAAAAATAATGAGGTCCTATGGGCAATTGCATGCAACCTTTTTCTAACGGGGGAAAAGGTTATCATTTTGAAGTTAGGAATTCACACGTACGGGGAATTGCACTTTTTCTAGAGAAGTAATATGTAATAATAAATTAAAATATCTTTAGTTTTAATTAATATTATTCATTCATGGAAGTTAAGGGTTGGATTGTTGTTACTTGTTGGGGCTCATTCAACAGGCACTGCTTTAGGCATGCCAATTATATGAAAACATTAAAATAATAGCTACTTGTATGATACGTTCTTTGCCCGACCAAGCATCTATTACGAATGAGCTCAATATAGACTTGCATCAGAAAAATAGAGTAATGTAAGTTATAGTACTGTTATATATAATCATTTTTACGTATTTTTTGTACATTTTATTGATGTGATTGGTCAAAATAGTTATTTTATATTTAAAAAAAGTGATGCAACAAATCATATCAATAAAGTGTACAAAAAATACGTAAAAGTAACTGTATATAAAATTTTTGTTCATAATAAACAAGTCTTATGTAGTTCATTTTAAAAAAAAAAAAAATTGGAGCTCAATAACAAAAAGTTGATTTTTTTAAAGTGAGTTTTAAATTTGTCAACTTTTTCAAAAAAAGTACAAGAAATTTACTGTAAAAATCACTTTCTCCAAAAATATATTTGTGTGGACTTCTTTATCTAACCTCTTCTTGATATTGCATATAGAAATTCAAAGCCATTACTTATAGTTTTTATATGGAGCTTTCAGTTTTTGCATGTGCTTTTTTCTCATTAAACTCTAAAAAAATTCTATTATTAAGTGGGTGCATAGAGCACATTTAATAAAGTATTTATATAATATAATTTGATTTAAAAAATGAATTTAAAAATTTAAATTTTACAAATCAAATCTTACTATTTAAATAATATAAACGACGTTTTCTATCCATCAAGTTGAAAATAGAATAACTTAATTTCATTTCATCTCAAAATCTATCGGAAATAACACATTTTGCATTGAAATTATCATTTCTTTTTTTCAACTTGAATCCCATCTTATCATAAACATTTTCAAGTACTTATAAAAAAAATAAAAAAAATTTTAAATTTATCAATTTTTGTCGATTTGCACTATCAATAACCTACCATTAAGATTATTGATATATGCCATTATTTTTTTATTTTTTATTAATTTTAACTCTCATTGATCCTGGGTTGGGTCAAGTGGTAATAACTTTAACTTTAGTGGTATAGTTTCTTCAAATCCGAGGTCCGGAACCCTAAGATGCAAATAATTTTTAGGAGCTCCTCCAAGATTAGCCAAGACATTCAGGAATTTTAGTGGTATATTTTATATGATAATTTGAGAAAATTATAATGATGAGATGAGAATTTGAAAAAATTATAATAATGAGATAAGATGAAATGAAATGGTTTCTCAATCTGAACGGCTCCTTGCTCTCGACACCCAATGACATTAAACAAGATTTAAATTGATTACAAAAATAATAAAAACTGATAGTATAAAATATAAAATGACAATTTTGAAAGTTTGGATACAAACCAAAAAATATTGTAACTCGAAATATGCAAAATATATTTTCTGAAAAATAAAAAAAAAGTATAAAATAAAAAATATGGTTGCAAAACTTTGGAAGTAATGTAGAGTATTCCAAAAGTATTAAGTGCATGTTTGGAATTGAGGTATGAAATAGAACTTATGACTTTAGAATTTAATGTTTGATAACCATATGTTTAAAGAACTTTCAAACATGTTACGTTTATTTGGAAACAAATTAAAAAAGTACTTTCTGAGGTAGAAATGATGATTATTTGAATTTTTAAAGATTATAATCATATCCTTGAAAGTTTGAAAGTTGTAATTATCCTAAAGTTGCATAAATATTTTTATCCATTAACAGTCTTTTTAAAATTCGAATTACGTTTTGTATTTTTCGGAAAAACATGTTTGAGAAAAAGCATCATTTCTGAAAAATTATGCTTTTCCTCAAACGTACTTTTTAGCTTATTTGAGATTAAAAGTACTTTAATATGTAACACTCAAACGACCTAATTTTTTTTATTAAAGAGCTTTTAAGAATATTTAAATACTTTTTAAGACTCTTAACGCAACTCCAGACCATAAAGAGAGAGATAAGAAAAACTCAAATTAAAAAATAACAAGACCTAAAAAAAAAAAAAAGAATTAATAATAAGTTAAAGAAATGGAAAACAGCATACGATGCATAAGTTGCTATTAAAGCGGTCTGACCTTAATTTTGGTAAAACTTTAGAGCTCCGTCTCCGGTCAAAATGGAATTCGTACGCGTCTTCACACTACATCACACCAAGACCCCCCAAAAAATAAGTAATTTTCCATTAAAGTTTTTTTTTTTTCAATTGTAGATCTTATTTTTTCCTACATAATAAATCTTATTTTTTTTCTAATTTATGACTATATCTAATATTTTTTAATTTATTTATTTTTCTATAAATATAAATTAAAGTGATACTAAAATACATAAAAAATAAAAATAAAAATCAAAGTGAGACTATTTGGGCCTAATGACTTGATGGTGTAAAAGCAAGAAAGAATTATGAAGTACAAAAAAAAATTGTAAAATATACTCAAAAAAAGTATTGATAAATATGAAGATGAAAAAAAGGCAGCTGGTCATCTCTCCTCCCTTCTCTCTCCTACTTTTCCTCCCCTGTTGCCATCTCTTTTCTCTATTTGGCATAGGTTTCTTTCTCCAATTTTTTTTTTATTTTTTTTGATAGTTTTATCGTTCATAAAATTCACCATTTCTTTCAGTTTCAGAAAAACATTCTCATTTCTCTTCTGCCCAGCTCTCACCTTCTCTCCGCGTCTCTGACTCTATGGTCGGATCCAACATTAATTTCTTCTTCAATGACTACGGTTAGGGTCAGGAGGTTTATACGTTTACACCTCTTTCTTGTTCTCCCTTTCGTTCACCACCTTCTTTTTTAGTCTTCACTTCTGGGTGGCCTTTTTTTTTTTTTCCAAGTTACTGAGGTGGGCCTTTGTTAACTGGATCTGGGAGCTTCTCTGTCGTTTGCTTTTCTGATTCTGTATTAATTTTGTCAGTGGTGGATCAAAATTGAGCTGAATGTGGGTTTTCAATTTGGCTTTTAATTTATTCCGCTGGCTGTTTCTTTTTATATATGCTTGAACAAGGCTTGAATTTGTGGAACTCTTTGTTAATTTTGGTGAAGTCCAGTATTTGAAGCGGGCTCCTGAGGATATTTAAAAAAAAACTGTTCTGCTTCAAATTTGTGTTCCTTTTTCTGGATTAAGTAAGGTTTTTCGGATTTGTGGGCACGGGTGTTTCAAAATCATCAGTCTCTGATATCACTCGTTTGAGCTCTGCAACTCCAGCAGTCTTCAATATTTCAGGTAAAAATGCCAATTCTGTTCAGTATCATTATCAACATCATCTTTTGCAGTTTCATAATGATGGGACCTAGATAGGGCCCTTCCTTATTCATAGTAAGATAGGTTGTTATTATTGTTGTTATGATGATAGCACCGATTAAAAAAAACAATAATAATAATAATAATAATAATAATGAAAGTAATTAATATTATTCTTGTAGTAGTTGTTATGGTTGTTAGTGAAATTCTATGCTTGTCTCTATTAATGAATCTTATTCCCTGTATTTGCTGTTGTATTTGTCCTAAATTAAGACTAAGAAACTCAAAATTTTTAATGAGCAAGCTACTAATTCACAGAAGCCAGTCCCTTCAGCATGAACTGAAAAGCAAAAATTTCATTTTCTTTTGTGTCTTTTGATATACGGGTTATGCTGAATATTTTCTTTCTTTACTTTTACCAATGAGGCCCCTTATTTTTGTTGAAATTATTCAAGTTACAAATGAGGCTTCATATTTTTGTTGAAATTATTCAAGTGCGTTTGAGTTCAGCAGTAAAAGCTATTTTCAGTAATTGAGAAGAAAGTTCAAGATAGGTTTCGTCTTCCTTTTTCTGTAATCCCCTTCCCCTCCTCTTGGCTGGATTATTGCACTAGACCATTTCAAGCTTAGGCATGTGTGTTTGGGTGTTGAGAATACCTCAACACTTCTCAACATACTTCACTACTATTCATTACTTTATTATTACTTTTCACCTACTTTTTATTACTATTCATTACTTTTTAATACTATTCAATATTCTATTATTACTTTTCACATATTTTTTCACTACTATTCACAACAGTACTCAACACCCAAACCCAATTAATTGGTTCAATCCTTCTGAATTATGTTCTTATTTGAATTGTAAAGATTTTATGCTTTGTTAGGTTGTGACCAAGGAAAAAATAACATAATAAAGCTATTGTGTCTTAGTTGTTCCCCATTTTAGAACGTGATAAACCAAATCCTCTCGATTTCTTACATAAAATTTTAAATCTCATCTGCCTGTAAAAGCTTACCTATAAAAGCTTATATACATTTTGCCGTCTTTTAGCAATAAGGACTCCCATTGTAGTGTAAAAGGTTTTGAAATTCGAAATTTTCTGCTAGGAAGTGTTGGAGCTACGATTTTGTCTTTGAATCCTTTTTGGGTTTCCAGCAAATCTTTTTTTTTTTTTTTGGGGGGGGGGGGGGGGGGGTGTTCAGGGCAAGTTTCTCCTTCAATTATTGTCGTCTTATTGCTAGAATCTCCCTCCTTCGAATTTATTTCATGTTTATTCACTCTTGATGATACTAAAAAAGCTGCTGTGACTAATAGCTCTTATCAGTTAAATCAGCATGTTCATGTTAAGAAATGCCAGATCACTTGCTGTATTTTTATTTATTGGAATGTTAATTTTCCTAATCTTTTAGGAATATTTTAGGAGATGATGGGCACAGCGAACAAGAGTGAGAACAAAAAAATGTCTAAGGGTAACCGTGATTTGGTATCAGTTGAAGAAGCTAAAGCTGGAGGAAACTTAGAAGGAGGGGGCCCTTTGAAGAAAGGACCATGGACATCAGCAGAAGATGCAATTTTAGTGGAATATGTTAAAAAACATGGAGAGGGGAATTGGAATGCTGTACAGAAGCACTCAGGACTTTCCCGGTGTGGGAAAAGCTGCCGTCTTCGATGGGCGAATCACCTAAGACCAGATCTGAAGAAGGGTGCTTTCACGCCAGAGGAAGAGCGCTGTATCATTGAACTCCATGCTAAGATGGGAAACAAATGGGCTCGAATGGCTGCAGAGGTTAGTGGCACTTTTCCACTTTCAGTCTTAGTTTCCAATATATATATATATTCTCGTACTAATGCCCATTTGCTTTTATAAGTGAATGGTATGTTCAGTTATAGGGTACTACACGTCTACACCTCATGCCCATGTTTCATGGGTGGAGTGGAATCTATGTCACATGATACAGCAAAATCTCAAGTCAATGGACATAAAAGCATGTCTACACATTCAGAGATGCACAACCTATTTTAATACATCTGTACTTGCTACTTTGTAACAAGAAAAAAGATCTAGATCTATTTTTACAGGATTCAGTACATTCAGGCATGCATGTCATATACTTTTGTATATGTGTATGTTTACAGACTGATATTTGTAGAACAAACTGATATACTTTGCGCTCTTGTAACCTATCAAAACAATCAGTAGAACAAACTGATATACTTGGGACTTTCAGCAAAGTTGAATCTATTTAGTTTTAAATTCGGAAGTAACGTTTTGGTTACTGCAAAGATATTCTGTTGATTGGGGCATTGCTAAAAGCTTTCTTGCAAAATGCCTGTATAATTGGCTTGCTTTTAGTCTTATTCCGTTAATTTACTAGCCCATATGATATACAGATGCACGAATTGATTATTTCAGAATAATTGCTCTTTTTACAAGTTTTTTATTTGGGTATGCCATATGATGTCTTCATGTTTTGCCTATAGCTCATGTTTTATTATCTTTATAAGCTAGTAATCTACCAGTTTTCTTGCATAAGTTCAAACTAAGACTCTGGTAATTAGGGAAGCTGTTTCAAAAAAGTTTTCAAGAAAATTCAGACTACCATCGTTTTTGCCTCTTAGCAAAATTGATACTTTCTTATTACTTGATTTGATAATGAGGCAAAGCTTAAATCCTCTTTGTGTGAAGAGGAACCAGTGGAGATCATTCTCTGATGCCCCGAGAGGCGCTGTAATGGCCGCACGCTTGAAATCTAGGATTAGGATTGTCTTGAGGGCTAAAAGGTTCAGTTTCTTGGATTGTTTGTGATCAGAAAAAACGGAGAAACAACAAGGAAAACAAGAGGAAGAGGCCTTGGTTCACACTAGGGTTTCTAGAACTCACTTCTTGGGGTTGAATGCATCACAGGCTCGTGTAACTGGCTGTAGAAAAATACCAGAATTTTTAATATTTTTATAACACAGTTACTTATGCTTTCATGGCGAAGCCGCTGGAGAACCGTACAAGTACTAAAATTACTACCCTGGCTTAACACTTGAGAAACCAATTTTGGAAACTCGGAACCAGCTAAAATAAAAGCTCCCAACAATCAAACAAGCTAGATATATCCTAGGAGGGCCTTAGAATTCAGATTCCCATTTCTTGTAAACTTTCCAAACCATCTAGTTGGTCCTGCATCAGGTTTTACTACTCTGGCTTAACACTTAAGAAACCAATGTTAGAATCAGCTAAAATAAAATCCCCCAACAATCAAACAAGCTAGATAAATGCTAGGCAGCAGATTCCCATCTCTTGTAAACCTTCCATTGGGTTAGTTTTCGGCACCATGTATATTTTTTATTATGTGCTAATTGATATGGCAAACATTCTGGTTTTCTTAGTTGTACACGATTCATCTGTTAGCATTGGTTCACTACTTTACATGACTTTTTTTCTCTCTATAAATAAGGTCACCTTTCCACGGTGAAAATTTTGAGTTTCTTTTGGTGTATTGCAAACCACACTGTCCATACCTTGCAGCCAAAGACAGCTGTACGGTGATCACTGTGTTGACTATATTTCACTTTTTACCAATCCCGCAACACTACGTTACTTAATACTCCACAATCACTTCTTTCTAAAGGTCGTCGCATGTGTTTGTTTATTTGTTTATTCATTGTGCTCATATGTGGAGAGATAGACTGACCTGTCAATTTTTCCCACATTCTTTGTTCTCTCCCTGTAACAGCTACCTGGGCGTACAGATAATGAGATAAAGAACTACTGGAATACGAGAATTAAGAGACTGCAGCGTTCTGGCTCACCAATTTATCCACCCGATGTGTGTTTTCAATTAATGAATGGCAGTGAAGACAATCACATGGGGACGTTGGCCACTGGGGACACACACCATCATGATCTCTTGCAGGGAGACAGTATTGAGATTCCAGTTGTCGAACTCAATAATTTACTCAATAGTGGGTATCTCTCTTACTCGCAAAAATTTCTTGATATTCCTCCAAGCAGCATGCTCAAACAAGGTGTTAGTTCTTCCCATACTTATGACTTACTGTTCCCGACAATGCATCCCCCCAAACGCCTCCGAGAGTCAGAAACCCTGTTCCCTTGTTTGGACGGTAGTGTCAGCAGTGCTCTCCCAGTATTCAATCATTACATGGATTATACATGTGATTTGAAGGCTGCTGAATCCTTACACTTTTCTTCATTTGATCAAGATCTTAACACCAATGACCAGTTACCTTTTGGTGGTCTTTCGGGCAGCCATGCCCTTTTAAATGGCAATTCTTCTTCTTCCGAGCCCATATCTGGGGCTATGAAGTTGGAGCTCCCTTCACTCCAATATTCAGAAACTCAACCGGGTAGCTGGGGCAAGCTTGCTTCCCCTCTTCCTTCGCTTGAATCTGTTGATACTTTGATCCAGTCTCCTCCAACAGAGCAGACTCATTCAGGTTGTCTTTCACCGAGGAGCAGTGGTCTGTTGGAAGCAATACTCTATGAATCACGAACTTTGAAAGACTCGAGGAAGAATCCTCCCCAGGAAACTTTGGATATTTCAGTCATGCCTGATGTGAAGAAACGTTTGCCCATGAATCCCTGTGGGACGGATGGTGATCCAAATTCACCTTTGGGTCATTCTGCTGCATCAGTTTTCAGTGAGTATACACCTGTCAGTGGAAGCTCAATAGATGAACACCAATCAGTTGAAACCATGCTGGGTGAGAATGTTAGAAAACCATGCTGCATCACCTTCACTCTGTTAGATGAAATATATTGTTATGTTGATACATTTTTGTTTTCATTCTTATGCAGGATGTGATGCCATGCCTGAAACAGTTGATCAGGATCCAAGTCATTATCTCGTGAAGAAAGAAATTTCAAGTCAGATAGACTTTACCAGGCCAGATGCTTTACTTGACCTGTGTTGGTTTGGGCATAGGAATGAGCATTGATGAGGATTAGCCCATTCTTACAGATGCTATATGAGGCACTTTTGGGTGTGAATATAGCAATGGCTACTCCCAGAGAAACACTGTGGTTGTTATATTCAGAATGTGACTTAGATCTTGTGCACGAGACAAATATTTTCTTTCAAATTCTTGCAGATCATTGAAACCTTCATGGAACCAAAATCGTCTTTAAAACTGTTCGTTAGAGGGGACACATTGAACTATATGCTGTTGGGGGACAATTTTTATGGTATTTTATCGTACCTTCGCAAGTCATGATTATTTGTTCTTTGTTACTGTCTTGGAAGATTTGGTTTCAATAATATTCCCAACGACATGTTCCAACAAAAAGGTGTGTGAAATTAGTTTATCCTAAGCGTATTGATCAGATTTTATGATGTTAACCTTCACTACTTGGCAATTTGATGGTTTTTGGCTTGTTTTGGTATATATTCTTATGGCACTCATGATATGTTACCTGTTCTTAGTAATTAGAGCTCTTGGTGGAGCATTTTCTCAAAGCATATCATGAATGATGCTGTTGTGCTTGCATGATATGGTTTGCAGGCACACCTTCCTCAAACTTTGGGTGTCAAAATAGTAGGAGTTGCTGGAAGCGATTCTACTAATATTCCATAATCTGCTTCCTCTTGCTTTCCATTTTTTGCCATCTTAGTCTGACATTACTCCTGGCTCATAATTGAGAACAAAACTGCATAGTTGATTTCAGATTGGCTTCTTTTCATTGTTTGCCTTAACAAGATTGCAATTCCAATCATTCCATAGATTGTTCAGTGGACATCAATTTCCAGAATTGGAACACAGTACACTGATAATATCGATCGGACAACACGTGACTTTATGACTCCAGAACAAACTATTACACTCGTTCGAGCTTTATCTTTGATGATTCTGGTATGATTCAGTAATGGAAGTATTGAAGCTGATAAAAGTAAGGCCTCGTCTGAAACTTGAACTGAACCGAGAACAGTTTAATTTTAAGCTGATGTAAATACTGAAGCTGATAAGAGTAAGGCCTTGTTTGAAACTTGGCCTGAACTCACAACAGTCTAATTTTAAGCTAAGTTAATATTTAAATATTCAACTCTCAAATTACTAAATTCATTTCAATTTAAAATTTCTTTACATATTAGATTCACAATCTTTTTCAACTTAACATTTTTTACAAGTTTATAATTTTTTTCAACTTCTCATAAATCTGTCTAAATTTATCTTAATATTTAAATATATCTAAATTTATCTCGACTATTTTAACTCATTATTATTTATAAAAAATTCAACTCATATTAATTTAACTAACATTTCAATTTTTTACTGTTCATAAAGATTTTATTTCAAAAAACTCAACTTCTCTCGTCATCTCAACTCATTATTGTCTATAAAAATTTCGACTCGTTAATATTCGTAACAAAGTCAATTTATATCGACCCAGCGGATGACATAAATGATTTCCTTAGACAAAAACATAATTGAAAGCTGGAAAAGTTGACTATATATTAGAAGTCATTATAGTCAAGCCGGCCATCAGAGAAATTCAGATTGTCCGGATCTGCGCAAAGTACTTTCTTTTTCAGTAATAGTACTGGTCATTTTGACGAAGTCATACATCACTGTAAAGACCTGAATAAAAAGTCCATAAATCTATAAAAAAATTGATAAATGTTAGTTCTATTATTTCTTACAGTTCTTGTGTGAAATCTAGATCGAGAGAGAAGAAGAGAAATAGTCTATCTCTCTTCTTTATATTGATATAGGCGTAGTTAAAGTTTGGGCAGAAACTCTAGGGGATCTAAATCTGTGGCCAACAATCTTAAATAATTATTAGTTAAATGGTTTTGGGGTGATTTGGAAATCATGAACATGATCATATCACATATATAATGCAGTATGCATGAAGCCCCTTAGATTATCAAAAGTCAAAATGGGCTCATGAAGTACAGCAATCCAACCAAGAAATTAAACAAGCTTAGAAGGAACTGATCTAGAACCCTAAACTTCTAGATCTCTGTGGATATACCGGTCGAGGACAACGACGTGACCGAGCAATGAATACTGGAGGCAATAAAAATTAATTTCAACAGGTAACAAAAACAGATAAGAAAATAGGAAGAACATGTACTTCATCTGGCCACGAATATGAACCGACGAAACTGTTATTAAAAGCTGCATGCAGCTAGTACAAAAATCCAAGAAAGGAAAAAGGCCAGCATTTGAGAAACTAATAGGCAGGCAGCTCTATATGTATAATATTTCCGAGATGGAGCAGAGGCATGAGAGAAGAAAATAACTTCCAACTTCCAAGTTGGAAAGGATGAATCATTGATCAGCCTTGTGATTAATCTTCCATAATATCACAGGGTTCGTTAAGATCAAAATCCAATATTCTTCGAATATTAGTACTACTGTGGCTAGCTTTTAGGGGCAATTCTATTTTAGGGGCAGACTGAGAGGCTTCACCTGGTGATTCTACTTCTCTCCAAACACATGATCTTATGTGCCCACCATCATCATGATCAGGAGCCCGATCCACAAGATGAGAAGATGTCTTGTTTCTTTTTTTAGCTTTTTCAACTGATGAATCAGCAAATGATGAATCTCTGGATTGTTTCAGCTTCTTATCATTGGTGTGGATGGATCTATGACCACCCAAGGCTTGGAATGTTAAGAAGGATTTGCCACAATTGCTGCATATATACCCATCATCAGGAACCATTTGAGCAGTGGTACTCTTACTCAATTTCAAGGTTTCCTCAGGATCTGGTGAGCATCCCAACATCATTTTCCGACTCTTTCCTTGCTTCTTCTTTTTCTTCTTCATCTGGGTTTTAACTGGCACGAATTCGTCAGCACTTTTCTCTCTCTGTGACGATTGCTCTTCCATGAACTCTTGTTCATGATCCTCACCAGTCTCATCGCCAGTTAATTTGTTTCTAGCCTTCGATACTGAACCTCCTTTACATGCTTTAACAAGTGATCTCTTCAAACCTCTCCCTTTATTAGAGAGTGAGCGATCGATCCTTCTTTTCAAGGATGAGTCTGATAATCCAGATTTCTTGCATCCTAATTTAGCTTTGTTGTTTGCAAGATTTTTATCATTTACTGTCAGAGACGGCTGGCTTCCCCGAGATAGACACACGAGACCCTCGGCAGCCAAAGCGCAACTACTACTTTCCATCGTTTCTCTCCTACGGTCAGTATTAGAGCGGGGAGGTCGAAACTTCAACAGATCGATATCAGAATCCTCGCTGCATTCCAGTGCAAAACTACTATGATCATTATCAACTTTCTGGGAAAGTGGAGGTTCAATTCCCCTCCAATCTCTCTCAGGATGAGCCCTCATGTGCCCGGACAAAGACATCACAGATGGGAAATCCTTACCACAGACACCGCATATGCGACGTTGGTGATGATCTCCACCAATATTCAGATCCAAGCCCTTCCTGGCATTAACAAAACACTTCCCTTTTGCCTTGTGACCACCTAAAGCCTTTCCAGACTTGAATATTCTACCACAAGAGGCACACGAGTGTTTTCTTGAAGCACCTTCATCATGGTTTTGAAGGCTCTCTTCTTTGGCTTTTGGTCTTCCATTAATGGAAGTAAACCCGTTGGCATTCCTAGTCTCTTCATGAGAAGGACTTTCCTGTCTATCTTGACACATCTGAGAATTAGCAAGAAAAAGAAAAACCAAGAAACTGCTATGCCGTGCAGAGAAGCAAACTCAAAGGTCATATTGTTAACTAGTCATGGTTAATAAAAACTCTGAGCAAATTAGGGAACTCAAAAAGAAATCATTTTTATCAAAAAAAAAAAAGAAAAAAGAAAAAAAAAAAGAGGAAAAGATCAGCCATAGCTAGCTAGGGTTCTACCAGGCGATCGAGGTCTTGTATTACGAGAAAATCTCGCAGATTTTCGTGTCTTTTTTGAGAAACGTCCTGTACGGCCCTATATAATATCATACTGATAATCTTAATTAAACCCAATGTGGTATATATTATCAAGCATTATATACCTCTTAATTCATATTATATATTATATATGACTTATTTTATATTCTGATGATAAAATTTAATTTATAATATTTAGAATTTAGAATTTATTTTTTAAATTAAATGATATATATTATATAAATATTTTACTAAATGTGCTTTATATACAATAGAATTTTCATAATATATAATAATATATATAGTTTACTACTAATTAATTATATGTTATATATTATTATAATTATCAGTATTATTTGATATATAATAAGATCATCATTAACGCATGAGTACTGTGGTCTTTCATGATTAATATCCTTAATTTCGGTTGCTTAAGATTAAGTTTTTAAAATTCTGAAACATGCAAGCTGATCACTTAGCTGAGTAGTAGTACTATGATCAGTACGTGGTAGAACTGGTTGACCTTAGAGATAATTAATATATATTAGTTTTGCTATACTGCCATTTAGGCATATTTTTTTTATACATTTTATTAATATGATTAATTAAAATAATAATTTTATATTAAAAAAATAACGTAACCAATCGTATTAGTGGAATGTACAAAGAATTCTTACTCCTTAATTACACACTCCACTGATGTGATTAGTTGTGTCTTTTTTTAATATAAAATAACTACTTTAACCAATTATATCAGTGAGATGCGTAAAAAATACACAAAAATAATTGAATATAACAAAACTATTTTTTTTAAATATATATAGTTGCAGGATAATTCTTTTAATTTCATGCTTTTAAAATTTTGAAACAAGAGTACGCGGTACTAGCTAGCTACTATGATCAGTACATGCCATATATTTTATTAAAGAAAAGTTTTATTTTTAAATAGAAAAATTTTAAAATTTGAATTTTTTAAACAAATCTTATCATTTAAGCGACGTGGCCGACGGAGGTGTACATGTTCTACATACCGACTTGAAAAGAGAATAACTCTAAAAAATAATAATTACTTGAGTTGCTAATTCCATATATATGACAACATATATGTTCATATGAAATTAAATCAAGAATCTAGCTAGGATATTTGTATTGATCAATTCTAGGAAAAAGTGAAATTTTCCATATATATATATATTGATATGTATATATAAATCTTACCTTCATTATTACAATAGATTTTATAAAATGCTTTCGGAAATAAAAAATATTTCTTCTTTCATATAAGCTTCTATATAGGTAAGTGCAGGTACGTAGTAGATAGATCCCTTTCTTTTTTTTTTAATCAAAATCTTCAATTGAATGACATGATATTTGAATAAAAAATATTTTACCTTAATGGATTTCAATTCTTAACATATATTATAAAGAATATTCACATTCATACTCCTAATTTAAACTTTAGTTTCCAGACTGCTATATTTTGATAAGACTTGTATAGAATTTATCTATCTGAGACTTATACCTAGTTAACATTACTCATATATTAAAAAAAAAAAAAAAAAACTAAAAGCCTGTGCTGGCGGGTTATATATATATATATATATCGATCATAACAAATTAAGATATGGATTTTCTTCTATATATCGATCTAAGATCTTATATATCTTGATCGTGATCCTTTCATTTCTATGCATGGATGTACTTACATGATAATTCCTGAAAATATTCTTATCTTTAATTTGCTTCTTAGAATATAACTATTTGTAGCTTGTTTTTATATGATCCGAAATTAAAAGATAATTAAACTTTAATTGCATCATTATCAAATAATTAATCTTGGGTCAAAATAATTTCTGTTATTTTGCACACAATTTAATTATTCATATATTTACTTAATATATATCATTATTCCGATTAGATCTAGATCATGATGCCCATCAAGTAGTACTTACTTAGTTGATGATCGTCCATGCAGCATATAATTATATATCCCAAAACAGTATTTTCTTCTTGATAAGTAAATTCATTTAAGTTCATGCTGCAAGTATAAGAAAACTAAATATTCCTACCTCTAATTATTAAATCACATCCTTAATTAATTTCATGTTAAATATATATATATATATATATTAATTCCTTTTAATGGCCTATTTGTTTGTTCTCAAGTTGACAGACTAGAGGCAGCTGCGGCCACACGGGAGAAGTCATTTCCATCTGGTTTATAGACTTTATGCGGCAAAAATAATCGCAGTAAAAACGGCAAAACTGTTGTAGTGCCAACTTCTTTGTGGATGTGCTCCCTTGCAAATGAGTCTCTTGGCTAAGTAAGAATGACATGATGATTGGAAACTCAAAAGCTCAAGGCTCAATTTAGAGGATATAATCTTACGGATCGGAGTACTAGCTAGTCCCAGTTTCTTTCAATATTAATGCTTTTTATTGGGGGATTCCCAATTAATATTTGTACAAAAAATAAGATCAGCAAATTATAACAAGCAAAAAATATATATATACATATATATAATATAGATGGTAGGAATTTGACCCCTTAATGAAGGCATTAAAATGAGCAAAATTTAAGCATAAGAATTTGATGATCATACCCTGAGCAGTAGCTAATTTTGAATTTTAATGAAAAGAAAACGTTCCTGATCTTACTGCGCTTTTCAATCTCTGATTGAAGCTACTAGCTAGCTAGCAGGTGATCAAACATCTTCATGATCCTCCATAAAATGAGGTTTATTGAGATCAAAACCCATTGTTAATCTTCTCACACCGCACTGATGATCGATACTAGTACTGGCTTCTTTTGGGGATACTATTTTTGCAGCAGACGTGGTACTGTTGGCTTCTGCTGGTGATGCTCCTTCATTCAATGGAATTTCGGCAACTCCTACTGTCTGATACCATGATCTATGATTAATATTGGCTCTGGTTTTCTCCTGATCCCCAGCTGGAGCAGCTTCATGTGATGATGCATTTGATTTTTGCATCTTGTCTTTGTTGTGGCTTGATCTGTGACCACCCAAGGCTTGGAAAGTGGGGAAGGATTCACCACAATCAGTGCATTCATAACAGTACGGCATCTTCTGAGTTCTATCAATCAAGTCATGATCAACTTCCTCCATTTCAGAATTCCTCATCAACGTCTCTTCCCAACACTTTAAGGTTTTCTTCTTGTTCATCTTCTTTTGACCAATCTGATACCTATCTTTAAAGTGTTCATCTGGCATCCCACCTTCAGCAATATTCTTCTTCGCTATCTTCTTCTCTTCATCTTCCTTTCTGCCGGAAGTACCACTTCCATGAATCTTGAGTTTCGTCATCCTTTGTTCCTCTACCACTGCAGAAGCATCAACTCTTTGATCCGTGCACGAGACTGTCTTAAGTTTCTTCATCCTTTGTTCCTCTGGTACTACTGCAGAAGGATCAACTCTTTGATCCATGAACAAGACTGAATGTATGGGAATAGGCGAATCTTTTTCTCTGGAAAAAGACATGATAATCTCAGCAGCCCAAGCGCAACCAATGTTTCCCCGCCCTCTTCTGTCAGTCTGTGACCAGTTGGACAGAGACTTCAAGAGATCAACATTGGGTGCCATACGTTTATCTGTAGAAGTTATATTGTGATCATCTACAGAATCTGATGTGCTTGAGCTAGAAATACTGTTTCTTCTTGACGGAAGTATAGGAGGCTGAATCCCCCTCCAACTCCTTTCAGGATGCAACCTCATGTGCCCGGACAACGATTGCATTGATGGGAAATCCTTGTCGCATATGCCGCATCGATAACCTGCATTTATAAGATGATAATCCATTCTCAAATCAGCACCTGCTACACTTTTCTTGATGTTCTTTGAAAGCCCCACAGCTTTCTTTGTCTGAAAGTGTGATCTTCTGTGACCTCCCAAAGCCTTTCCACCACTGAATGTTTTGCCACAAAGGTCACAGATACGAAGGTTTAGATGATGATCATCATGAGTATCTCGACGGCTTTCTTTTATGGCTTTTGGCTTTCCATCTTGATCATCGTTGTCCAATATTGTTCCCGAAAAAGTGAACTCCTTCAACTTCTCCATCTCTTCAATAGGTACGTGACTATCTCCTTCAAACTGGTTTTCCTGTCCATCAATATCCATTCGGGAAAGAAAAAGAAAAACAAAACAAGAATCACTCTAAGATCAGATGGAAGAAGGAGGGGGTACTTATGGAGATGGGTATTAATTATCAAAGAAAAAAGAAGAGAATAGAGGTTGCAACTGTTGGTATTCTTAGAAGAAGTGGAAGAAGAAGGAGAAGAAGAGAGAGCTACGAAGAGATTTGAGGTGAATATGAAGATGGGTATCTTAGCAGCAGCTATCAAAGAGAGGAGAAGTCGAAAAGGAAAAAGAAGGGATAAGAGAATGTAAAAGGAAAGAATGAGATAGGAGAAAAGAGGGTATATATTTAGAGGGAGGAGAGGAGATCTTGGTCGTGTGAACTGTGACATGGCGAGAATCTCCGAAAAAACCTAGCCAGCCTCTCTGCATATAAGTCGGTCTGCATTAAATTTCCAAAAGTATAACAGATTTTTCCACAGCCAATTAATATTTAATTACTGCAATCAATTCAACTATGAAACCTTTCTGTGCCAAAGCTCTTAGGCTTCGGTTTCCAAAGCAATAATCCCATTTAAGCTATTATATATATATATATATATATATTATAAAAATAATATTTGCAATAATAAGTACACACTGAATAGTTATTTTAAAAAAATAGATCGAGTAGTTACGGAACTTACATTAAAAAGTCTAATTTTTTAATATTAAATTCTATTATTTTTTAAAATAATGACATGATATTTACGTATTTTTCGATTGTACGTGACTCATTACATGAATAAAATACATAAAAAATATGTAAAAGTGACTACACATAAAATTTTCGTTATATATATATATATATTTGTTTTCCTTTTAACTTCTCTATCTAAATTTTCAATTTCATCTATGTTCTATAAAGAATAAGTACATGTTTAAGATTGTTGTGGAAAATATAACTTATAGTTTAGAGCTTATAACTTACAATTAAAATAATAAGTTTTATTGTTAAAAAATTATTTACTGTTTGGTAACTATATGTTTAAAGTACTTTCAAACATGTTATATTTGTTTGGAAATAAATTCAAAAATTGATTTTTGATGTAGAAATGATGATTATTTAAATTTTTAAAAATTATGTCCATATGCTTAAAAGTTTTAAAGTTATAATTATCTTAAGGGAATTGCTTCTCCAACAGAAAGTGGTCACGGATTGTTTATTTTTTTACTTAATAATTAAGTAAATATTTTTTAATGAATTTCTTTTTTTATTTTTTTTTAAAAATATTTAATGAGTTATAAAAAAAATTTAAAAACAAAAACAAAAAAACAAAAAAAGAGAAAAAAACTTTGCCTCTTTGGTGGGCATTTAAGTGGCTTACCTATGTGGGGTAGCACTATTCTTATCTTAAAGTTGCATGGATATTTTTGTCAATTAACAATCTTTTTAAAATTTAAATTACATTCCGCATTATCTAAAAAAGCAAGTTTGACTTTTCCTCAAACATATTTTTTAGTTTATTTGAGATTAAAATTATTTTAATATGTAACACACAAACAATTTAATTTTTTCATTTGACGCTATTTAAGTACTTTTTAATACTCATACCGTAATCCCAAACAAGTCCTAAATCCTCAACCAATCTCTAAAGTTTGCCCATATAGTTTGCCCATATGACAAGTACTTAGGACCTATTTGAGGTTGCGGTAGGAATTTTAAAAAGTGTTTAACTAGCCTTAAAAGCTATTTAATTATTGGAAAAATTAAGTCATTTGAGTGTTACGTTTTAAAGCACTTTTAATCTCAAATAAGTTAAAAAGTACGTTTTGATACTTTTCCTAAAACGTGCTTTTTAGGATAATGCGGAACGTATGTAATTCAAATTTTAAAATGACTATCATTAGACTAAAATACCCATACAACTTTAAGATAATTACAACTTTAAAAGATATGATCATAATATTTAAAAATTTAAATAATCTTCATTTCTACCTTAGAAAGTATTTTTTTTTAATTTGTTTGCAAACAAACGTAACATATTTAAAAGTGTTTTAAACATATAGTTACCCAACAATAAATAAATTTTTAATAGTAGAACTTATTACTTAAAAAATAAGCTATAAATTATATTTCGGCCACCGTAATCCCAAACATGTACCTTCCATATAAGTCAATATGGATAACACAGTTAATATAGTGCTTAAACACATAATTTAATTTCGAAAATAAATTGTAAAATTTGAATTTTATAAATTAAATTATATGTGCTAGCTTGAAAATCTTCAATGATTCGTGGCCGCTTCCTATGGAGGGGGGAAGAGTTGTTCTATCCCTTGCAAGGAATGTAGAATATAACATATATAACTCAATTCTATATATCTAAAAGTATGGGGTCCAAGCAGAAGTGCCCATATCCAACCAAGGGATCAACCGTCTCCCACGGATGATCAATTGTTCCAACTATCACAAAATGATCACTAGCTTTACATGGATGCGTGGCTGCCATATTAATTATGTGCTAGCAGTCTTCAATATGTGTGACGCCATGCACTGCCATTTGCCTAGATTTTTAAGCCTGTTTTGACTGGGTTTTGTAATTCCAGCCCTCTTCCTTTGGGTGGTACTGGCTACCTCTTTCCTACATTTATTTATTTTCTTTTTATTTCCCTTAATTTTCCTAAGAATCTCTTTAAGCATGCAGGAAGAAAAACCCAATATCATGTTACCATTCACACACCTTCAAATTTCAATATTCAAATTGCAATCTTTGGTTGGTTTTGATATCCATTGATCCATCCAACAAAACTTGCGCCATGAGCCGCGTTTGTGACCGACCCATGTGTTGTCCAGCTTGTTTGGGAACTAATCTGAGTAGTGACTTTTCACGATATTTTCTCAATTCAACATGATACTCATTATGACGTGTCAACTTCCTATAACTGAGTGAAAATTCCTCCCTTAATTAGAGCATTGGCATCAATTTATGTATAATTCTAGCTGTAACTAAATTTTGGCTAGAGATGACATCTTGGTTATTTTGCATCAAGTTCTGTTATATATAGTTATTTTTGCGTACTTCTTGTGTATTTCACTGATGTGATTGACTAAAAAAATTATTTTATATTAAAAAAATGACGCAGCCAATCACATCAATAAAATGTATAAAAAAATACATAAAATTGACTATATATAAAGTTTTTGTTTTCATAATTAAGTTGCCATGGGGTTCTAAAAACTTGGTTAAATTATTAAAATAATATCTTTTAATATAATTTCTTTGTTGCATTATTTTTCATAAGATTAATGCCTAATTATGAGTTTGATGAGCAGGCTTATAGCAAAAACATAATCATCAGTACTAATGTACTATGCATAACCATTATGTCATAAGCACCAAACCCAAAAGCAATAAATAAAAAAAATCAATTATCTATGAAATTAATGGGTTTCTATGCATGATTACCTTTGAATTTCCTAAAACTGAAATGTAAATTAATATTCATTGACAGCAAAATCAGGCTCCTTAAAATAGAAGTTGGATTTTTTGAGAAAAATAGAAAAAATGATATTAAGAAGGAATATATATATATATATATATATATATATATATAATACTATTAATTAAGTAGTAGTCAAAGATAAGGCCTCGCTCTCCCCTCTCTTCATTACTTATCTTACTTTTATCTCGAATCCTTTCTAATTCTCACCCACTCCGGAAATTTTAATTTAAAAATAAAAAGAAATCAGTTTTCAAATTATATAATATTGGATATTAATGGTGATACGTACGTCTTTATCACTCTTTTCAAGAAACGAATCACGTTGCTAACCAATTAGTTAAATGGGACACTAGAGGTACAGAGCTGTTATTCAATTCTAGATACAATCTTCCCAAAGTCATTAGGGGAACTATTTGAAAGGATCAAACAGGTTTATAAGTTATACATCATCGATAACACTGGTATTTTTTGTTATTAAGTATGTTTTGTTATTACTCTATCTTGCTTTGATTACAGGTTTTTTGGTTAAGCATATACTTTTGTGTTTTTGACTGGATGTGTGTTTTGTGCATTATGGTAATTGGTTTCTTTTAATAGTGTTATTGGATTTCATTTTGATACATGATTTTTAATTTTAGAATTATCTGTAACCCCCGATATTCAGTTGTAACCACGATTTTCCTCCGCTATAAGTGAGAGTATTCAATAAAATTTAGGGTACCGACCTCTTAAAAAATACATTTATAATAACTGGGAAAATGCCTTTCTAATAAGAGATTAGATTATGATGATATATATATACACACACACGGTCAGAGCAACGTGGAAATCACGTTTGTCTAGTTGGGTGAGACAAGGTTTTTAATAAAAATAATATGATTTTTACAAAAAATTAATTAATGCACCAAGTTGAATCACCTCATTGTGAAGTTTGTGTTGCAACGTTTTCCAAATATGACAAATGCTCCTACATTATATGAATTTAATACTTGTGTATGATTAATAGATAAGTAAAGAATATAAATGCAAAAAATTTAAAATATAGTAAATCAATACAAATTATGGACGGTGAGAGCAAATTATCCCCCACTCTTTTTTGCTATTTCTAAACAAAATATATAAAAAAGAGATATCCACTGACTTTAAAATTAAAAGAACATCAACTTCACTTAATCACATCAATTTCACTTAATCATTACGTCTACAAATTAAGACCCAGAAAGCCAATCTCTACAAATAAAAAGTGCTATGAGAGATATATATATATATATATATATATATATTAGTACGAATAAGTTGTATTTAAAGTTGTAACCATCGTGGAATTAAATAATACTATAGAAATTAGACAGATTGTAAGAATTAGTTATGGATTTAAGATTGGTTAAAATGATAGTAAATTATAAATGAAAATGTAATTTTGAATTGAGAAAATATAAAAACAAATGTACATATATGACTGGTAATAATAAATATATATTTAAGGAACAAAAATCATAGATAATCAAATCCATAAACAAAATAATATACAAATACACATCGTAGATGATCTACTAATATTAAATAGTAAATACCAACAATAAAAAAATACTTATATTAGGATGCTGCTGGCTAAATCTTCTAATGATTGACATTCTATTTTTAGGATTTTGTAAAATTTGAGCATCTTGGTAGAGTGGCTGAGTGAAATTATTTTCGTGAAAACTTATTTTCAAGTTTAAGGATAGAGCACGTATGTCTAGTTGAATGTTTTTGACATTTATCTCAATTTTTTCCTCTATGTGGAAGACAAGAAACATGTGAGAATAAAAAATTACATCTACGTATTATCAACATTTGCGGTTTATATATGTTGATCACGTATACGTCATGAATGAGTGTCATGCATGTACATGAATTACTTATTGATTTCTATTAAATGTCAAAACTAATTAGTTCTGACATTGATTATGTATATGAATTTATGGAGAAATCACAAAACCTTGGAACTCAATAAAATCAATAATATTTCACGAAGTTCTCGACAAAATTTAGTGCATATATAAGCTAATCTATTCAACTTCAATAAATCAAATGACTTTTGATCTCAAAAATATTGTTTATATTTTAATTTTTCTATTTGATTAAAAGTTGAATAGAATATATATTATTTCTCTTACTTACCATACTATTTCAATTATTTTAAGCTAATATATTTTTAAGAGATCACAATTGTACACCACATTATGGACATAAAAAATGTGATTAATTCTTTAATCCGTTTTTTATTCAAATTAATTCTTTAATTAGTAGAAGTGTTTGCTTAATTATGAGATAAATTATTGTCAGCTTCATGAGTATTATTGATGAATAGTATAGAGAGAGTGGGTCAGCTTTGACTCTTATCCATTTTATTGCCTTCCTCTTTTCTGCATCATGCATTCAACACGCACATTAATTATCTTTAAAAGAAAAAATTGCATATAATACACCTACGACCTACCTACCTAGTAAATGCCTTTATCTGAGAATTAAAATTTTGAAAGAGTAGTAGCATATTTAATTAAAGAAAAGGGTGATTATAAAAAAAGACTTGTCTGTCCACAAAGCATACAGACTCGGCATATAGGAGAACGTATTTATGAGATCCTTAGAGATTTTTTTAAAATTTTTTTATTACCCATCGGCCATCAAACAGAAAAGGCTTAGATTGAAGAGATATTTTTCCTCAACTTTAACCATGTGCATGTATCCATCTTTCTCTTCTCCGGTTGCAACAAATAAATAAAAGTTAACGGAAAATTAACAGGAAAACAAAAGTTCATGAAAAAACAAAAAAAGTTAACAAAAAAACAAAAAAGATTATTGTAGAAGTTAGATAGCTACTTATTATAATATAAGATATGATATGGAAGATCTTTTAATGGTGGTGCAATTTCATAAGCAGAACCCATAACCACCACCAAATTATGTATGGAACAGCATGCAGGGCTCTTATAAATTCTTGGAGATATTTATCAACAGATGTTGTCAAAAGAAATAGAATTTGCATGACTAAAGTAGATTGCTTGCATTTCGTGTCAACATAGGTCTCTTCCAGGCCACGAGATGATCAGCTGGCAGTGAGCCCCCAACAGTCCACCCAAAACACGAAAATAATTCGAATTGAAAGATTAAAAAAATATGAACAATATAATTTAGACGGATAAAGTTGCGTTATTTTCGGTCATTGTTAACATAAGATCAACAGGCTGGCACCGAACTGTATTGGATAAATGTCTTATAACAATCTTCTATTACTTTTTTACAGTTAAGATAAAGAAACAAGTTGTTCGAAATTATGTATTGCATATAATATATTTATATTATGGAAAAGTATTCTTGCAAGCATACTGTGCGCACTAATTCGCGTACCGATATTGATTTATAAGATATATGTTTAATTAAACGATATGAATTGAAGGCGAAAATAATTTTCATGAAATAGAAAATTTTCTTCTTTTCTGAAAATTTTTTTTATAATTTTTTTACATAAAAAAAAATAATCGGTGCACAAATTAGTGCACAAAATCTGCTTGTATCTAGTATAGCTCATTATGTTATTCAATTATCAAGTCATTATGCAGAGCACACCATCCACATCACATGGTAAAATTTTATCTTATATATAAGATTTAAATTTATCTTCTAATTCAAATTATATATGTCACTTAAATAGTATGTGGTGTAGAGGTCATCTAATAACAGTGCTATATGTGTGATAAATGGAGAAAGGTAGCTGCCTAAAAGTTAGTGGGGGTAACATGAAGCTGTCCCATTAGCACAAAACTTAAAATAAGAAAACCATGGTTAAATCTCTCTCTCTCTCTCTCTCTCTCTCTCTCTCTATGAGGGATATTGGTGACTATAAAAATGTCACCTACAGGCATAATTGCCAAAGCTAAAAAGCCTACAAAAGCAGCTACTTTCAAGCCTAAACGTATTTTCCTCTATATTTTGGCTTTGGTTCTCTACTCAAACTAGAATCACCAGCTGCAGCTATCTGAGGATCAGCTGGACTAAAAACTACAGAGTGAAGATTACCATCTTCTAACCACTTCAGATGATTCTCCCTGAATTCTATATGTTTCAGCTGAGCTGCCTCTGCAATTTCCTCAGTGTAGGGACCTACCTTCACCATGGTCAGTAATACACGGCTGTAGCGTGAGCTAAGTATCTGCTCGGAGGCAGCAATCAGTTTGAAACACGGGTGCTCTGGGTAATGGTGATCTTCTACATGATCATCTTCTCTTAATACAGGGTAAAAGAAAACAAGCCTGCCACCCATTACAATCATCCTAGCAGCAAGGTCAAGCAAATCGTGGACGCACTCAACTAAGCTGTAACCTGCAGTGGATGGTATGTGGTCTGTCCTCTTGTCATCAGGAACTGTATAAGGTTCCACGGTCCCCTTCAGCAGCTTTCGGCCACCAGATTTACGTCCCCCAGCACGAACTCCATAAGGAGGGTCACAGATTATCGCATCAAATATCTAACATAAAAAACATCTGAATCAGCACAACAGAGGATGCAGCCAACTGAATGAAAGAATCAAAACATGGAACTACAAGCTCTTATGCAGAAAGAAGATTCCTTGTTGACATGGACAAAACAAAGTAATGGCAAAATAGTGCATCTAGTGAATCAACAAGATCTATATTCAGCCTCCAAATTTTACCCACAATAAATCTGAAAGTCAAGTTATTTTGGAATACAAATAACTACGTAGCTATATGATTTAGTAAATCTGCTTCATACCACGTTATCCAGAAACCAATTACCTCAATATTACTTAAAATGGAAACTTTATAATCCCAGAAATAAGCTATTTTGTGGTTTATACTGTCAAATTGAGAAATGTAAAAATAAAATAAAATTAAAGAAGAAACCATGAACTTGCAAGAAAAACTTGTCAAACGTTTCCATCTTCAAGATCAACAAATTGAAACATTTCTGAAAGAATGACCATCATTGGGTTTCACCAACCAAACTGCACAAAGGTGATCATGTTATTCTGACTCTTGAATATTGAGAAAAGTTTACTCATTACTGTGCTTTATCTTTGGGTGCGTAGCCATAAACAAAAGGACTGCAGTACTATCAGCAACAATCTTTCATGCCATCATCAGCAGAGACTCATCGTAAACAACAGACAACTAACAGCAAAACTGCTACTCAAGTATGGGACTTCCTAGACCTTAAGTTTTATACCAGGTCTCAGTTTGCCATGATCGGAGTTAATAACATAGTTTTTTTTTTTTTTCATCTTTTTTTATAGGTAACCAAAGTTAATAAAAATTGTAGCATCTTTATGAATAAATAGAAGTCACCAGTTATAGCACGCCTATATTTTTTTGGTTAAATGGGTATTTAGATATAATAGAAGGAGAATAGATAACAACAGCAGTGGATCCATTCAAAACTTAGAATAGCATTGCACAAAATAAATTAAGGATGCCTTTCAGACTGAAATTTAACACACATATATTAAGAAACTGAAACAAACATGATAAAAACTTATACATGACACAAAAAATAAATTTTGCAAGGGATGACCTCTTTCAAACCAGGACGCCATGGAGGAAGGTTATTATCTGCTCTCAACAGAGCAACTGGCATTGGTAACCCATACTGCAAAACAACATGGATAGTTAAGCACAGCTGTAAACAGTTCTCTGCAGCAAGAAAAGAACCATAAATGCCATAAAGTCATTGTAATTCTAAAAAATGAAAGAACTGGCGGGAATTATAGAACTAAAAGTAAAACCCTCATTATTGATTTTTAGTTGCCTCAAGAAATTTCAACATTTAAATTTTCTGTTTTGGTTGTCTGCTTCCGATTATAGAAAATCAAAGTATTTCAAAAGTACTTCGGTGAAAACAACTTTCAAAGCACAAAAGGTTCAATCCAGTCGAGCATATTCACCTGCTTAAAATTACTCCAAACATTACAATCAGGGCCTCGCCCATCACGTACTACTCTAATATCAATGTCTGCGCCCTGAAATATTCACATCAGTTCATATTGAAAGAAATTTATAAACACGCACATGGCTCAAGTAAGTCCTCCAAAGAAATAGTATCATTTTTTTTTTAGATCAAGGAGAGCAAACCATTGTCATTGCTCCAAAGTGAGCTGCGGCAATAAGAATGCTACCGGTGCCAACAAAAGGGTCATAGACAAGTTTTCCTGGTGTGGCCAATGCTTGGTTGGCCATTAAGAATGCCATTTCTGCATCCATGGCAGTTGGACCAAGATAAGTGCGACTTTTTAACTGATATGTTGGCAAAAGCTTCCTATCGGCACCTCCAACCTCCCGACCAAAAAAGATTCGTCTTTGGACGACTGGTGGAAGTCCATTATTGGTTCCATAGTCATCAGTTTCCATAAGCCAAAAATTATGGTCTGGATTTCTCAAATTAGCTCGACCCTGCAGCATAAAGGGAAGTAGCAACCACTTTCAATAACGATAACAAAAGACCACATAAATATTAGCATTTCTTTGATTGTGAGCAGTGCGAATGACAAGAATGAAGTTACAAAGCAATATTGACAATTCTCATCAGTGAAAATTAACTTTTTTTCCCTATAAATATCTAGGCAAAATGCAATTACCAGTAGAGTAAGACCTTACTAAATAATAAATATATAAGCCTGGTTGGGGCAGGTGGCCATAAAAATTTAAGACACTACATGATGCCAATGGAGCATAAGATGAGCAATGGATGCCAAGAAAAATGAATTGGGAGAAAAGACAAAACAGTGAGATCATCCAAAAGCTACATAGCATTATTGGACAGATGGCCATAAAAGTTTCAGTTAGAAGAACATAGCATAAACATTCACATAAAGCTCTTGGGAATGTGGCTCCACCTTGCTAATCACCCCATTAAACATGTTAGCCAATGCTTTCGCTGATAGATTTAACAAACTCAACCATCAAGCTAATTGGCCTCAGAAATAAGAATATTTGAAGCTTGGAGAAACAAAGAAGCATTTAGTATCCTCTTAGAAACACGTTGTGAGTGAAAATCATGGAGCATTCTCATGAAATCTCATATAACTTTCTCAATTGGTAGTGTAATAAAGCCAAATAAAACCATCAGAGCATGGAGTCTTCTCATTCGCTACTTCATGAGTCCCCCCATTTGGTGCTCTGCAAGCAACCTCACCAGCCACACACAACTCTCAGCACCTATAGGCAGAAACGGTTGAATCATCCACTCATGGTCATATTCTGCAACTTATTGGTATACTAAGGTTTGCAAATTTTAGGAATTATTTCTTCACTATGAAACTTCTATACCTATAGATTTTTTTATAGGACAAGATTTTCAAAATTAGATTATTGGAAACCACCACTATCATGGCAAAAGGAAGATATGATTTCCAAGAAGTAGATATAATTGGGAAAATGTCTCTGAGTGCAAGCCACCTACCATCTACACTTTTATATTCCTTTCTGCTTGAGCAAGCAGGATAAATCGTCACACAACTACAAATCTACAAAAATGATTTCATGCATATTGTAATTCAAAATGCATCCAATTGATAAGTAAAGAAAATGATTAGAGGAAAAAAAACGAAAAAACAAAAGAATACCACTTTTAAACTTCTATACGATATCACTGGTAGGTGTACGATAAAATAACACTTTTGAGCTACCTTTTCCAGCTCCAGAAGGAGCTTTGAAGTCCAGATCACATCAATTTCAACAAAGAAAACAGGTAGATTGGTGCCACGAGTAATTCTCCCATGCATAGAGCATTGGCATAATTTACTTCTAGCATCACCAAAATAGTATCTAAATGTTTCAAAATTTTGAACCTAGTTAATTAGCCACCTAAACGTTCATCGATTTTTCTTACAAGATAAATAACAAGTTATTCCCCATCTAATTTGTTTCTCAAGAAAGGAAGTTTGAAGGCCATTCAGTGGCTTCATTTTTATGCAAGGTTTTGATTCTTACGCAATTTCAGCAGTGAGAATAGAGTGGTATATTAATGTAGATGCTCTAAGTGCATGTGTAAGTACAAAAGTGGAAAACCAATCGTGATGCAAAATCCAGCACATAACGAAATTCCAAAGTAGAAATAAATAATATAGAAAGGACAAAGACCATACCTTGAAAGGAATGTAAGAAAGTCCCTTAATACGATCATTTTGCTCTTGGAAGCTAATGACCTTCCCGAAGCAGTCAACAGTAATCTTGAATGTGCTTCCAGAGTCCAGGTATGGCAACTTCCTCTCATCTGGATAGCATCTTATAGACTCTTCCAGTTCCTCATAGCTACTCCCTTCTCCCCAAAGCTCATAAATTCCCTTCACTAGTATACCTACAATTTCACCAAGCTACGATAAATAAACTATGCTGTGTAATTGAACCAGCTTACTCTACCAATACAGAGGAAAACAAAAAACAATTCCTATAATCTAATCTACAACAAGTAAAGAAAAGAACAAGTAGACGTCGATGATTATATTGAGTACTTCTATTGGCGATACTACGAGCGGCGTCCTCTGAAGGAAGATTGACGAAATGGAAGGGAGAGTCCGGGTGATGATGCTGGGGAAGCCTCCACTCCAAAGAGCTGCTTTCTTTGTTGTCACCATCGTCGTCTCCGAATACTCTGAACAGTTCAGCCAAAGATTCCACCTCCGCTTTCCTGTAATCCAGCAACCTGTGGTAGAACACGCACAGATACCACATTTTCTTTCTTCGAATTTGTGTGGTGTTGCTTCGAACTGTAATGGGCCGGAATCTTCGGAGGGATACTCGAAAACCCTAAACCCCTGGACTGGCTGGGTGCGTGTGGATCCAACGACACCGTTTAGAGGAAATTATATATATATATATATATATATTAAAAAACAAAAGCATTTTGTATAAAGAGTTTTGTTTTGTCAAATTGAGTCGAAGGAAAATGGTAAGTTTGGTTAGACAGATACAGATGAAATGATATATTTTGAATAATAATAAATAAAATATTAATTTATTAATATTAGTTTTGTATTGAGATTTGAAAATTTAAATTATTTATTATATTTTGTATGAAGATTTGAAAAAGTTGTAATAATGAAATGAGATGAGATGAGATTTTTAGTTTTGGTTAGAGAACTGCTACATACATAAAGAGATTACACAAAATAAATTTACAAATTAATATGGTTTCATAGAATTTGTTAGATCTGCTTTGTAGCGTATAATTTTATTTTATAAGTGCTCATTGTATATGTGAGAAGAACATACTTTTTGAATGTCTTGAACTTTAAAATACTGACATGTATCCTTTCAAACCTTGTCACATGCTTAAGGAACAATTTTCTCATTTTTACAACTTTTAATACAACTATGTTTTAAATTATAGATATTTTTGTAAGGTAATTTATAAAAGTAATTTCACTTTATATAAATAAATACCCTCATTTTAAATCATGATTGTATAAATGATTATACATATATCATTAATATTTTTAAATGGGTTTGACCCAATTTAGAGAAAAAGTCTGTAGAATAAAGCAACGCTAGATCATCCAAGTCTAAGCATGCAAGTCCGCTTAGAAAAAGTTAATGAGAATTTAACAAATCATTGATATGGAAAATAAAAAAAGAGAGTTGTAATTCAACTTTTTTTATTACTTTCATGGCGGAACGTTAGGTATTTCATACACATTAACGAGGATACAGCACTCTGTTCTTTCTTCTCTTACTTAATAATGACATATATGAACAGTTCAAATGGTAGTAAGAGTCAATCGGAACTGGTTGGCCACAAAACTTTTTATCTTGGCGCTCAGGTGTGCTTGCCTGCTGCTGCCATGCTTCCCTAACCTTTGCCGGAATAGACAGCTAAGCATATTCTGCAATTTCCATGCAGGGTAATCCACATTACCCATCAAGTTCCTTTGTTCAGTGCTGTTGTATTTGCTTAGCTTTGGCTGGAACATAGAGCTGAGCATTTTCTCCAGACTTTGCACACTGTATTTCACATAATTGCTGGCTGCACCATCTTGTTCATCAAAAGTCATGTGATCTTGCATGTAACTGCTATAAACAGGTAGAATAGCTTGCACCAAGTGTTCACACACTTTCTCCCTCAACTTCTCGTCGCAGATGATCCTGTTAGATTGCTTCTTATATATTTCATCAAAAGCCTCATTAAATGCTTTCAGCCTTTCCATAACCGAATCTTCACCAGCCAATGTAGTCATACTCTTTTGGTTGAGAAGTGCTAGAAGGTTGCCCCAGCTCTCCCTCAAGTAAAGTTCTGCATAATAATCTGTATACTGCTCATGTCCTGTTAGCCAAGAGTCTCCCATCATGTCCCCGAGCTTCGTGCCTTTCATGTTGCATAAATGGAAGTGATTGTTCATCATGAAGAGGTAGGACAAGGATATATCCTCATAGACCTTCGACCATCCATCTAAATTTAGCCCAATTTCCTTCATTATGACCAAAACCTGATTGGAAATTAGATCCTCTCCATAACTCTCTTGTTTCCAGCTCTGATGGATCTTGAGAACCTGGGTCAAGATGGGGCTGTAATCATCACCAAGCAGCTGATTACAGTAGTGAGTTATGAAGTTCACCAGCCTTGGAACACTGCCATCTGAAGGAGGAGAACTTCGCCTTTGCAGCTCCAATTGAAGAGGAAGTTGCCAGAAAATCTCACAGGCACCATTAACAATCCTTTTGACAAGATCCCTCGTAGAATTCTGGATTTCAGTGCAGTTTTCTCCACTGAAAAGCAGGTTGAAATCCAATCTCAGATTGTTCAAAGAAGCAAACATGTCCAATAGCTTCAAGAGTTTAATCGGATCCTTCTTACATTCTGTCACATGTTTCCCGAATTGGAGAAAATCGTGGATTCCAGACTGAGCAGCAATCTTTGCAAAGCATCTCATTGCAACATCTGATCCTATCTTTTTGAAAACATCATTGCAGAGTCTATACTCGAGCTGAAAAAGATGCTTCACAGCCAACACCAAATGCTTCTTCCATTGATCAATGTAACCCTCTAGATGCTGCACATCATCAAATTTTGAGATACGCATCTCAAGGTAATCCAAACCAAGAGTTTGAAGGCTTCGTTTAGCGTTGGAACTCCGAGCATCAACGTACACCGATATGCAAATCTCAAGTTTGTTGTAGGAATTTAATCTTTCAACAATTGCGTGCAATTTGTCCATGACCGGCAATGGCAGAAATGATGATGCAATGGTACTGGAGGCTTGCTCCACGGTGAGGGTTGCTAGAGAAGCCAAATCAAGAGGAACACTCCTTTCTGTCAGAAGTCGCTTGAATTCGATTCCAAGTTTTTCTAAAGCAGCACCAAGAAGCCCTCCACCAAGAAGGTCACGTTCCTCATTGGCCTGCAACTCTTGTAGAATTCTCAAGGATTTCTTCACAACAGCTAGGTACTTTTCATTGGTGACTGCGGCATCTTTCTCCACGAGTTCATTAATGCCCTCCAACCACATAATTGCCAACCGGCAATTATCAGCAAGAAACCTCAATACTTCTTCAAGCCTTTTCATGACTAAAAGGTAGTTGAAGAGATCAGAACATGGATCAGACACAAGTGACATCTTAAGCTCACGAGCGGTATAAAAGACCTTCAGAACTGCAGAAACAGGTCCTAAAGCATGACCAATGTGGTCTTTGCTTGCAGAAAATGCAGATTTTTGCACAGCGATGGATCTTGCTGCAGCTTCCCAAGATGGCAATCTTTGGTTAATCTTTTCCAGTCTCGGCCCCATCTCGTCCAGTGCAGAAGCAAAAGCTCGTGATTTCTCTATGTTAGTCTTCAACAGCTGCCTAGCAGTAACAAGACCCTCCATACTGTCCATTACCTCCTCGGCCATTGCCCGAAGAATTTTTCTTAGAATGAACCCAACAATTTCTGCTAATTAATAAGGATTTTTCACTCTTTATTTTTTATCATCCATTCTACTTTCCTTCACCAAACTCACCAAACAAAGTAAAAGGAGAACGCTTCTACCATATTCAAACCAAACCTTTACTTTCAAAACAAACATGGAAGAACCCGCAAGCCACCTAAGTGAGGCTTTCAAGTTTCATTGCCGAAACTGTAATCTTACGAAGTGGGCTGTCTTTGGTCCTTTTTCAGATCTCAATTGATTGGTGTAGGTTAGGCCCGTTCGTTGACAGTCGGAAAGCATTAAAATGCATTAAAATGTTGACTTTTTTTTTTCGAAGTCGTTTCAAGATTTTTAGGGAAAACAAAGAAACGCTTAAATCTAAACATTGTGACGTTGTAAAACTGAAATAATTATGAGATAATAGTGTGAGTAGTTTTTACCATTTTTCTGCGATACATACATAGACACACACACACACTAGTCTTGGACCACGCAGGTATAATTACAATTCCAATGAAAGTATTTCTCTTTGTTAAATTATAACCCAGAAAGACTTAAGAAGTCAAGGGAACCTTTATCCCGACACATACCATATAGCTCCTCGTTCTAGACAGCTGTGTTGCTAGATACTACGGAAACTCCGTGTTGTGCAGCTCATGGTGCAGAGTCACCCGATACAGAGTACAAATATGGCCGCCGACCAACCATGCAAATCTCTTCCCCTCCACAGCATCGTTGACATCGTGATAATTCAGAAAACTAGTGATATTTTAGGATTCTTACATGTATTTCAAATTTTATGTACATTTCAAGATTATAATCCATTGAATTGTATATTGTTATTGTGGGTCCCTCCATGTGAGGGAGATTTATGACAATGGCATGGTTTGTAATTTTTGCTTGCCTTACATGAAGATATAAAAGGGAGTGGCGGCTAAATTGTTTGGCTTGGCAGACAAAAGAAAAAAAGAGAGAGGAGGAAGAGACGGAGAGAAAAGAAGAAGCCGTACATACGTGTACGAAGAATTCCTTTTTCTTCATACTTTTATAAGACTGTTTGAGAGATCATTCGTGGTCTGATTTGGATGAAATTTCAGTATGTTGCTCGTGATGTCGACAGTTTCAGTTTGACTAGTTTCGATCGCTGAGATTTATCTTCATCCGTCTTCTACATATACTTATTTGATGAAATGTTTCTTATCTCTATTGTGGTTTTTCCATCTGTATGGTGATGATTTTGTGTTGAACCAAGAATTTAAATATTCTTGATGTATTGGTAGCCTCTAGATATTGTTCTAGAGAAGACAATCTGTAATCTCATTATCGTTGATAGTGGAAGTTTAACTGGACTAGGTCCCGTGGTTTTTCCCTTCGCATTGGAGGGTTTTCCACGTAAAAATTTCTGGTGTCTTGCTTGTGAGTTTCTACTTACTAGATTATTAATTTAATTTACACATCGAAAGGGTAGAAAAATATTACGTTGTGATTTTTGGTGTTCACCCTAACAAAGTGGTGTCAAAACCAGGTTCATTGTTTTGTTAAGTATTGGTGTGAATTAAATATGGAGGATTCATCTAGTAGTATGATCAAACTCACTTCTTCCAATTATTCAATTTGGAAGACAAGGATGGAGGATGTTTTATATTGCAAAGAGTTGTTTGAGCCTATTGATTTGGCCGGTGTTAAACCAGAAAAGAAAACTGAAGATGAGTGGAAGAAATTAAACAGGAAAGCTGTTAGTCATATCAGACAATGGGTTGACCAAAGTGTCTTCCATCATGTAGCCAAAGAAGTAGACGCTTACAGTTTCTGGATGAAATTAGAAAGTCTTTACGAGCGAAAGACTGCACAAAACAAAGCATTTATGATAAGAAGGCTTGTGAATTTAAAATACAGGGATGGACAAAGTGTTGCAGAGCATCTTAATAATTTTCAAGAATTATTAAATGAGTTGTCTACCATGAAACTTGTCTTGGATGATGAAGTTCAGGCTTTACTTTTGTTAAGTTCTTTGCCAGATAGTTGGAAACTTTGGTTGTGTCCCTCAGTAATTCTGCGCCTAGTGGTGTAATGACTATGAGTATGGTAAAAGATAACATGTTTAATGAAGAGGCAAGAAGAAAAAAGCATGGCATTCCTTCTCATTCAGAGGCACTTGTTACAGAAAAGTGAGGAAGAAGTAAAAGCAGAAAACCTCGTGGTGATTACAATGGTGACAAGGCAAGAGGAAGGTCCGCTTCAAGAAAAGGAATAAAATGTTTTCACTGTGGTAAGCTTGGGCATATGAAGAAAGAGTGCAGAAAGTTTAAAAAGGAACAGTTGAAAGGAAAAAATGAAGAGTTGAAAGAAGAAAAAGAAACTGCAGCAGTTGCATCTGATACTGATGTATTCATTGTTTGTGATGATGCTCATGTTAATATTGCTTGTCAGGATTCTACTTGAGTAATTGATACAGCAGCTTCTTTTCATATTACCCCACGTAGAGATTTCTTCTCTTCCTATACCAGTGGTGATTTTGGATGGGTTAGGATGGGAAATGAAGCAAAGTGTCAGATTGTGGGCATTGGAGATGTGCAATTGGAAACCAACATTGGGTGCAAATTGCTTCTCAAAGATGTCAAACATGTTCCTAATATTCGTTTTAATTTGATCTCAATTGGAAAATTGGATGATGAAGGCTACCATAATCATCTTGGAGATGGAAAGTGGAAACTTAGTAAAGGTTCTCTTGTTCTAGCAAGAGGAAGGAAGGTCAATACTCTCTACAAGACAGATGCAAGATTCATCAAGGGCGATGTTATTGCTGCTGAAAATGAAATCTCCACTGAGTTATGGCATAAAAGGCTTGGCCACATTAGTGAGAAATGACTTCAGATTCTTGCAAAGAAGCAAGTCCTGCCCAATAGCAAAGGTACGCAACTAATGCCATGTACTTATTGTCTTATGGGAAAGCAACGGAGAATTTCTTTTAAGAAATTTTCTCCTTCTAGAAGGAGTGACATTCTTGATTTGTTTCATACTGATGTTTGCACTATGAATGCTAAAAGTCTTGGTGGTGCATTGTATTATATCACTTTTATAGATGATCATTCTAGAAAAGTGTGGGCTTTTCCATTGAAAACTAAAGATCAGGTGCTAGATGTGTTCAAAATGCTACGCGTGAAAGTTGAAAGAGAAACTGGAAGGAATTTAAAATGTGTTTGGGCAGACAATGGAGGTGAGTATATAGGACCATTTGAAGAATACTGCAGAAGTCACGGCATAAGGCTTGAGAAAACAGTTCCTAAGACACCACAGTAAAATGGTGTAGCAGAGAGAATGAACAGAACAATTTGTGAAAGAATCAGATGCATGCTCTCTCATGCAAAATTGCCTAATTCTTTTTGGGGTGAGGCAATGAGGACAGCAGTTGACTTGATCAACCTTTCTTCTTCAGTTCCTTTGGATGGTGACATTCCTGAAAAAGTTTGGACAGGAAAAGATATTTCTCTTGAGCATTTGAGGGTATTCGGCTGTAGAGCTTTTGTTCATATTCCTAAAGATGAGAGGTCTAAACTTGATAGCAAATCCAAGCAGTGTATCTTTCTGGGTTATGCACATGAGGAATTTGGTTACAGATTGTGGGATCCAGTTAAGAAGAAAATTCAAAGAAGCAAAGATGTTGTTTTCTTTGAAGATCAAACCATTGAAGATGTGAATCAAAAGAAGCATGAATTTCTAAATGAGGAACTTGTTGATATGGATTCTGTTTTTCCTTCTTCTGTGATGCATGATGAGCATGGGGAAGATGCTTTAGAAGAACAGGCTGATACTGTTGAAAGAGGTGAACCTGAAATTGATGACATGGGATCAGATCAACAAGTAGAGGGATCTCCTTCAGAACCACCTGCAAAAAATCAGTTAAGAAGATCTACCAGAGAGCATAAGCCTTCTACTAGATTTCCTGCGGCTGAGTATGTTTTACTTTCTGATGGGGGAGAGCCAGAATGTTATCAAGAAGCCATGCAACATGATCAGAAAGATGAGTGGTTGAGAGCTATGCAAGAAGAGATGAAATCATTGCATGAAAACCACACCTATAAATTGGTAGAATTACCAAAGGGTAAAAGAGCATTGAAGAATAAATGGATTTTCAGATTGAAGACTGAGCCAAATATATCACAACCAAGGTACAAGGCACGTTTGGTTGTGAAGGGATTTAGTCAGAGGAAGGTATTGATTTTGAAGAAATTTTTTCACCTGTAGTAAAAATGTCTTCTATCAGAGTTGTTTTGGGCTTGGCTGCCAGTATGAACTTAGAAATCGGACAGCTTGATGTGAAGACTGCTTTCCTCCATGGTGATTTAGAGGAGGAAGTATATATGGAGCAACCAGAGGGGTTTGTAGCAAAGGGTAAAGATCATCTTGTGTGTCGATTGGAAAAGAGTTTATATGGACTCAAGCAGGCACCTCGACAATGGTATAAGAAGTTTGACTCTTTTATGAGTGAGCACGGGTATGATAAAACTTCTTCTGATCAATGTGTATTTTTTAAAAGGTTTTCTAAAGATGACTTTATTATTCTCTTGCTATATGTGGATGACATGTTGATTGTTGGTCGTGATTCTGGAAAAATTAATAAATTGAAAAGAGAATTGAGTAAGTCTTTTGCTATGAAAGATTTAGGCCCTGCAAGACAGATTCTTGGCATAAAGATCTATCGTGACAGAAATAATGGCAAGTTATGGCTATCTCAAGAGAGTTATGTTGAGAAGGTATTAAACAAGTTCAACATGGGTAAGGCAAAACCAGTGTGTTCTCCACTTGTAGGTCATTTGAAGCTAAGTTCAAGGCAGAGTCCTACAAGTGAGAAAGAAAAAGAAGAAATGCAGAATGTGCCTTATGCATCAGCTGTGGGCAGCTTAATGTATGCGATGGTGTGCACAAGACCCGATATCGCTCATGCTGTTGGAGTTGTTAGTCGATTTCTCTCTAATCCTGGCAAAGAACATTGGGCAGCTGTGAAATGGATTCTTAGATATCTTAGAGGTACTTCCAATGTGTGTTTGTGCTTTGGAAATTGTAAGCCTATGCTTGATGGGTTTACAGATGCAGATATGGTTGGAGATATTGATTCCAGAAAGTCCACTTATGGGTATATGATTACTTATTCAGGGGGAGCTGTGTCATGGCAATCTAAACTGCAGAAATGTGTTGCTCTATCTACTACAGAGGCTGAGTATATTGCCATAACTGAGGCTAGTAAAGAGTTGCTATGGATGAAGAAATTCTTAGAAGAATTGGGTCAGAATCAAGAGAAGTATGTGCTTTACTGTGATAGTCAGAGTGCTATCCATCTTAGCAAGAACTCAACCTTTCACTCAAGATCCAAGCATATTGATGTGAGATATCACTGGATTTGTAATGTATTGGAGATGAAGTTGTTACAAATTAAAAAAATCCATACTGATGAAAATGGATCAGATATGATGACAAAACCACTGCCTATGCAAAAACTCGAAGTATGTAGGGCAAAAGCAGGTTTGATGGAACCTCTCACATAGTCGGGAGGGGGAGATTTGTTATTGTGGGTCCCTCCATGTGAGGGAGATTTATGACAATGGCATGGTTTGTAATTTTTGCTTGCCTTACATGAAGATATAAAAGGGAGTGGCGGCTAAATTGTTTGGCTTGGCAGACAAAAGAAAAAAAGAGAGAAGAGGAAGAGACGGAGAGAAAAGAAGAAGCCGTACGTACGTGTACGAAGAATTCCTTTTTCTTCACACTTTTACAAGACTGTTTGAGAGATCATTCGTGGTCTGATTTGGATGAAATTTCAGTATGTTGCTCGTGATGTCGACAGCTTCAGTTTGACTAGTTTCGATCGCTGAGATTCATCTTCATCCGTCCTCTACATATACTTATTTGGTGAAATGTTTCTTATCTCTCTTGTGGTTTTTCCATCTGTATGGTGATGATTTTGTATTGAACCAAGAATTTAAATATTCTTGATGTATTGGTAGCCTCTAGATATTGTTCTAGAGAAGACAATCTGTAATCTCATTATCGTTGATAGTGGAAGTTTAACTGGACTAGGTCCCGTGGTTTTTCCCTTCGCATTGGAGGGTTTTCCACGTAAAAATTTCTGGTGTCTTGCTTGTGAGTTTCTACTTACTAGATTATTAATTTAATTTACATATCGAAAGGGTAGAAAAATATTACGCTGTGATTTTTTGTGTTCACCCTAACATATATCTATATATATAAAAGTACTACAGCTTTATGGTTTGTTCAATTCGACCAAAAACCTTTCCATCCACATCTGTTTCAATACAAAGGCTTTCCAAACTTCAAGTAAACCCTCTTCTCTATATCAGGAGCCCATTCGACTTTCAATCAGGACGGACTCAAACACCAACAAAATCTCCCAAAATTATGTGAGTGTGTGTGTGTGTAAAGGACATATGGTTGGAGAAATAACCAATAATACAGTTAAATATTGGCGTAAATTTGTCTCATTAACGAGATTAATGTAGCATTGATTAATTGAAAATGGTTCAGTAATACTACATGATCAGGGAACGAATACTTGATCTAGATCTATGCTGAAAAACTCCTCTGCTTCTGGAGAGCCTGGTAACATTTCATCATACATTACTTGGGTCATGCGCCGATTCATGTCACCAGAGGGTGGTCTATGGCCTAACGTTGCTTTTGGTGCTCTTACTAGTCTGATGCTGTTGTCACTCTTCACCCTCGATATTCCACATGAGAGCTTTTCCAGGTAGAATCCCGTCCTTTTTCATCTTCCTGTACCACATTTAAAAAAAGAAAAAAGAAAACAATTGGATCAACATGTGATATATGCCTCCTAGCTAATACGTACGTATATTTTGATTCATCGATCAGTACCAGTTCAGAAACAAGAAGAACATTCGTATACCTGTGATTCCTAGCTAGCTATCTCTCTCATGTTTTTCCTGTCTGGAACCAAGCAAATTAGAAAAAACATCGAACTGTTTTGTATAGGAGGCAATATCAAATGTTTTGCAAAATCAGCTAGCTGGAGAACTAGACAGACAGCAGTGATAAAAAAAAAAATTGATGATTTTGCAACTCTGTGCACTGGATTACCTTAATTTAGTTTAGTAGCCAATATGTTAAGATATAAAATAAATAATAAAATCTGCATCTACCTATCAGCTTAACTTTTAGGACAAGTAATGATTTCATATAGTATCATAGCAGAAGTCTTGAATTCGAACCCTGATTCTATACTCTATTTCTATTTAATTAAATATTCCACGTGTTGGGTCACCCATTGAGAGAGAGTCTGGCCTACATGTGAGAATGAGTATTAAGATATAAAATAAATAATAAAATTTACCTCTTTCTATCACAAAATCTAAGTTGTGATTATCTTTGCTTTTTAACAGAATTGGTGCTTTAATATTGCAAATTAACAGTTAGTAACTTTTTATAATCTGTAATTTATTTATTTATTATTATTTTTTTAATCTGTAATATCATATATGTTTTCAGAAGGTTGGGGTCTCAGTTTACTTTTAGTAACTAATGTCAACATGTTTACAAGTAGACAATCATGATTTGTATTTGATGTAAGGAAAAATGATATTTATATGTCATCTTTTAATGCTACATCAAATGATTGGTACATAAATAAAAGATACCACATGGTGAAAGACTATACAACATGATGCTATCATCTTCTTTCTATTTTCAGTAAGTTATGTCATCATCCGCCCACATGGTGTTTAATTTCATCATCAGAAGATTCACATAAATTAAGGTTTAGTTTGATGCTTTTTTCACCTGTCAAGTATCAACCATGTTGCCTTTAGACTTCTGGCTGCTTTTAGAGTGACTGCCTTTGGAGAAGGCCCTGCAGCCACCTCCATGTGAAATTTAACCTGAGATTTTAATTCATAGAGAGAGAGAGAGAGAGAGAGAACTCAATTAGTTACCTCTTTAAAATTTTCATGACCCTCAATTCATTTCTACGTTTGAAAGATTGATCCAAATGTAGGTAGAATATTGTAGCAGTACCTGGTTTTGTTCATACATTTTGGAAATCTCAGCAATGTCCGAGTTGTCGTGATACTCGTTCTTCATCCTACTCACTTCTCTTTCCAGGAATCTCTCGTTTGCTCCGAATATTGAGCTGGATCCCACTGGTTTTAAATCCCACTGCAAAGAAAGGGGAAAAACATAAGAAGAACATAATAATGAAGGAAAAAAATAAATAATATACTAAAAAAAAGAGCGGCAGTAGAGAGAGAGCTAGCTGTTCACTGCGTTTTACTAGCTATATATTCTACATGACTTAAAATTCTTGCGGGTATGGCTTTGCTTTTTCTCCTTCTTTCAAGCTCCTTTAATGGACTAAAGACATGAATTCTTACACTGCCACTTGCTTCCCATGAAAGATAACGTACTAGGATTTTTAACCTGATGAAGGACTACGAGTAGCGTGACCATATCTCCAGGTCTCAGAGATAAGCCGTGCAGTGCCCACCCGATGACGCTTGAATCAACTTTCGTTGATGCATCCTGGATCACCACCACCCTCTGAGCTTCCATGGAAATGATCTAATCTTTTTTGAAACACTCACTACTTAAGGAAAAAGGGTCATGCGCATGCCCATTTAGGGTGGAAATTAATGAAGCATGAGATCAATACAGAGAGGCCGATTTTGGCAAACTTAATTAAGCATCATGAGCCAATCTTCAATCTTCCTAATTTCTTTTTTCTTTTTCTTTTTATCTTGGTTTTGCTTAGTTGTAAGAAATTCAAATCATGTTCAGAAAATAAGCAGAAATATGCTACGATTTAAGGGAATAACTCAAAAATCATTGGTGACTAACACAAGGTAATTTGAAAAGAGCCAAATGACATGCATGCAAAAATCATCATGCATAACTTGCATGCATATATATAAATACATAGCTCAAATATGTGCCTATAAAGGGTAATGATTGAACAGGAATAATCGTAATGAACATAGTAATTATATATTGAGATCAGTGGGTGATGGACTCCAGGATTATTGCACCTTTCGAGAGTTTTTTCAAGCTGATATTCGGATATCCGGAAAGGAATGAGAGATCAATTGGTTTTAAAGGTTCAAGCTGTTGTCAGAATCAAAGCTGATCGAGCAAGCATGTTCGGTCCTTGTTACTAAGTAAATAACTAGGCAGTGCATGCAAAAGGACAATGAGTTGGGGGGAAACTCTGATGTCTAATGTTTTCTTAATTTGAGAGTTTTCTATTTGGAATTATAACTTCAAACAGGAATCCAAACTGCTCCTACATATTATATATATTGTCGATCACTTCGATCAATTCTTTACACATTTTCTGTGCAATATTTTGGTTTAAGCTTTTGTCTTGGCAATATGATAATTTTGTATTCACTTTGGAACTTCCTCATAATTGCAGGGTCTTTGAGTTTAGTTTTTTTTTTTTTTTAATCTGACATACATATATGGCGCCTTGTTATCTATGAAGAACAACTCGATCAAGCATTAATAAAGAACCCAAATTAAATTATGATTGCCCCAGGAAGATTCTTTCAAGACAGTCGATGATCTAAAAAATTTGAATTCTATACTTAATATTGGTATAGAGAGTATCATGATTAATTAATTAACCTAGCTAATATCATCTGCCACATGACCTTATTTTTTATTGCTTAGTTTTTAGGATACATGTCAGATTTAGTAAAAATGGTGATGGTCGATTATGAACACAGCGTAAATGGAAAGAAAAACAGAGCAAGGAAATTGAAAACAGAGGCAAAGGAAGAGAATAAATTCTGCATAAAAATTACTTGCTTCTCTATTATGTACAGTAATGAATTTATAGAAAGAATCGACTAAGCTATGTAATGAAAAAGTACCGAAATATCCCTAAACAAATAACAGTAATGAATTTATAGAAAGAATCGACTAAGCTATGTAATGAAAAAGTACCGAAATATCCCTAAACAAATAACAAATTATTTGCTGGAAGTTTGTTGGGAATTCTGTTGCATATTCCTTGAGTGCAATGTTGCAGTTGGTATATCATTCGATGATATCCCCCCGCAAGATGGAGAAGAGATATTTTCTATTTCCATCTTGGATGGCAGAAATAAAAATTGTGAGGATGAAAGGGCCTTTGTGAATACATCCGCAAGCTGAAAAGAAGAACAAATGGGGCAAGTCTACATAAAACCAGCTTGTATTTTGTTGCGGATGAGGTGACAATCCAACTCTATATATTTGGTGTGCTCGTGAAAAACCGGATTCTTGGCAATGTGAAACGCGACTTGATTGTCACAGTACAAATCTATTGGAAGAAGAATGGAGAGGTGCAAATCTTGAAGTATATAAGATAACCACTGCAATTCACATGAAGTTGTTACCATGGCCCTATACTCAACCTTAGCAGAGGAGCGAGAGACAACTGCATGTTTCTTTGATCGCCATGAGATGAGTGATCGTCCAAGAAAAATACAAAACCCTATAACTGAGCGACGTGAATCTGGGCAAGAGGCCCAATTCTAGTCTGAGTATGCATGAAGAGTAAGTGATTAATAGGAAGAGAAAAGAAGGCCTTGCCCAGGAGCATGTTTAATGTACCGTAAGACTTGATGGGCAGCATGAAGGTGAGTTGTAGTACGTGTTGCAATACATTGGCTCAAGTGCTGGACTGAATAGCAAAGATCGGGCTGAGTGATAGTGAGGTAAAGGAGTCTACTAACTAAGCGCCGATATGGTAGTGGATCTAAGAGGGGAACGCCATCATCTTTGCAAAGCTTGAGGTTTTGATCCATTGGTAATTTCAGGGGTCAAGAACCAAGTGAGCCAGTATCGGCTAAAATGTTGAGTGCATGTTTACGTTGGCAGATGGAAATTCCTTTGGAAGAGCTGGCAACCTTAATGCCAAGGAAGTAATGGAGATTTCCAAGAGACTTAACTCTGAAGTGATCATTGAGAAATCCTTGAAGAACTTTAATAGACTCCATGTGAGAGCTGGCGACGATAATATATCGTTGCCATAGATAAGGAGGGCAGTGAATGATCCATTTTTTAGTTGAGTAAAGAGGATGTAGTCAGCTTTGGACTGCTGAAAACCAAAAACAAGTAAATGATTAGAAAATTTTTGGTACCATTGTTTCAAGCTGTAGAGAATTTTGTTGAGGCGACAAACTTTTTTGAAAAACCAGGGGTTTGCACATGAAGATTTCTTCATCTAACATCGTGAAGAAAGGCATTTTGAACATTGAATCACTTGAAGAACCAGCCTTGAATTGATGTTGACAAAGTTTGGATGGTGGCTAATTTTGCCACGGGTGAAAAGGTTTCAGTGTAGTCAAGCCCTTCTTCTTGGGTAAAACCTTTGGTGACTAAGCGCACCTTGTAGCACTCGATTCTACCATTAGAGTGGTATTTGATCTTAAATATCCACTTGCAGCCAATAGCTTGCCTGCCAGGGGGCAAGTCAACAAGAGACCAAGTGTTGTTGAGTTCAAGAGCATCTATTTCAGATCGCATAGCCTCACACTAGTTAGGGTTTTTAATAGCTTCACCATATGAAGAAGGTTCAATAGGGGATGAAATGGTAGATGCAAAAGAAAAATAAGAAGGAGATAATTTGTGAAAAGAAATAGTGGCAGATAGACGAAACGCTTTACCAGGTGGACAGGTGCTGCTACAGACAATGATGAAGAAGGACCATTAGAAACATGGGCCACTTGTAAATGAGAAGAATCCATTGTTTGTAAAGGAGGTGGGTTGAGTAGGGAAGGTCAGATGTAGCTATTGAGGTTGACAGGAGTGTTGCATGTTCGTGTGGAACGTCGAAGTGGCGATGGTGGAGATGGTGAATGTGTTGTTGGAAAAACTTGAGGTGCTGAGGTTGTTGGAAGTGGTTCGGCATGGAGATTTCCTTGGGCCGTGGGAATGGTGCAGGTGGAATCAGGGTCAGGTAAGTAGAAATTAGGAGATAGTGTTGGGGTTGAGAGTATGTTTGGTTGGGGAAGAAGGGAGGGAGTGTGAAATGGGAAGAGTGTTTCATGAAAAATAACATCCCAGGATATAAAAATTTGATAAGTGTCGAGGTCAAGTAACTTGTAACCTTTGATGTCAAAAGGGCAACCGAAAAATGCACAATGTCGACTACGAGGATTAAACTTGTGATGATGTTGGAAAATAGTTGATGCAAATGTAAGGCAGCCAAAAACACGTAAATGTGAGTAAGAATGTGGCTTATGAAAAAGTAATTCATAGGGTGTTTTATTCTTGAAAAGGGGAGTGAGAATCTGATTGATCAAATAAGTGGCGGTAAGGACACAGTCGAACCAAAAACGTAGAGGGATTCGAGATTGAAATCGAAGAGCACGAGCAACCTAAAGAAGCTGTCGATACTTGCGCTCAACCAGGCCATTTTGTTGGGGTGTTTCGACACAAGATTTTTGGTGGATAATGCCTTGATCAGAGTAGAAATCAACCATGAAAAACTTGAGGCCGTTGTCACTACGCAGAATTTTTATGCGAGTGCTTAATTGATTTTTGACTAAGTGGCAAAAAGACTTGAGACATGAGCGAGCATCTGATTTCTTTTTCAATAAATAGACCCGCGTGCATCGTGAATAGTCATCAACAATTGTGAAAAAAAATCTACTACCATCATGTGCAATAATGGAATAGGGTCCCCACAAATCACAATGTATAATGTCGAAGTAAGAAGTAGTAGTATGAGTGCTAGAAGTAAAAGGTGAGCAAGATTGTTTGGCAAGAGGACACACTAAACATGGTAAAATATGCTCTGTATTCATCTGTTTGAGTACATGAGGATCATAAATTAACTACATACAGTCATGTGATGGATGACCTAAGCGATAGTGTCATAAGTCATGAATACTTTCGGCAGGTTGTACAGAAGCTGAAATGTAGTTTTGTGAAAGAAAATTTTGGGATAAAGTGTTGGTTAAGGCTTGAGGAGAAACTGGATCGCGGAGGAGGTGATAAAGCCTATGTTCTTTGCTACCCTTCCCAATCGTTATCTGGGGAGAAAGGCCCTGTATAAAACATAAAGTAGAAATGAATATGAGACAACAATTTAATTCATGTGCAAGCTTACAGGTAGACAACAAATTAAAACTAAAAGATAGTATACATAGAACGTTATGGAGGAGAATGTTGGCTGTCACTTGCATGGTACCAATGTGGGTGACAGCAGCGATTTCTCCATTAGGGAGTTTGACAGTTTGTGAAATAGTGGCAGTGATTATGGTGAAAAGGGATCATAAACAGATAATTCATCCCAAAGAGATTTGAGTTTACTGTAATAAGTGTTTATTGAATCGTCATCTTGGGTAAAAGTTGCCGTCTTCTTGAATTCGTAAATGCGTGGTTCATTTTGTGGTTAAAAACGTTCCTATAACTCAGTCCATATATCATGGGTATCATCAACAAATGCAACAGAGGATCGAAGAGGCATGCAAATGGAATTTTGTAGCGAAGACACTACCATGTCGTTGCATCTTTCCCAAGTCTCAAAAATAGGGTCATCAGGTTTTGATGGTTTGGTGAGGGTTCCATTTAGGATTCCGAGTTAATAGAACCCGAGTTTGTTTTTGGCTCGAAGGGCACAATGGATTGATCCAGACAATGTAGAAATATTGGTGAAGATCAACCAAGCTAGCCAACAATAAACAAGATCATGTTTGTTTTTATTTCCTTAAACCAAGGAATTAAAAATGAATTAATTGTGGTGATTGAGAAGCTGATCTAGTGTTTTTGGGGCCGAACTAAATTTTGATAAGGGTCAAGCTAAAATTTTGGGAAAATATATGTATGCATTTTTTAAACAAAAAGTATTAAAAAATATACAAATGAAATATTAAGCTTATATTCAACTAAAATCAAAATATAAAGCTTATATTAGGTGATGGAACTCAAGAGTAAGTGCTTGGAGTTGGCATCTACCAATTGATCAAGATGTGTTTGGTGCACTTGTTACTTCTTCATGATTTTTAATATGCACATGGTGTTCATTATAATCTACTTTCAGTTAATTCTATATTGGAACTTGGTTTTATTTTTCACTTTGTTTGGCGGTATTTCTTTAGAGATATTGAGTATAAGAAAACCCGCTTTTGAATGAGTAATTTCTTTTTTGTTTTTGTTTCATTAATTTTTTTAAACCAAAAAAGAAAAAATGATTAGTGTGTGTGCATGTGAGAAACAATATTTTGCCTTAATGTAATATGCATTGATAGACACGTGATTGACACATACTCCATTTCTAGCATTTTGTGAAATTTGAGCATCTTGGTGGAGTAGTTAAGCGGAATTATTTTGTGAAGATTTATTTTTAAGCCTAAGCATATCGCATGATTTATGATACATCATATTTTGTTGATAAGTGATTTTAAACACCAGAATGTTATTTATTGCGATGAGAATTGGTATGATTTATATAGAATGAAGGTCAAGTTTTGAAAGAACATTTTGCACACGCTTGTACTTGTAGTGTTTCTCATTATTCATTGATTTAATATAGAAGAAGTAAACTGTAGGACTACGGAGCCTGCAGAAGAAGAAGAAAGAAAAAAAAATAAAGAAAAAGAGAAGAAGAAGATGAAAGCAGGTAACTTTCCTAAATAAAGGGCTAGAAACAATTACCCTGAACTTTGAGGGTTGAATATTCAACCTTTTAAATAGAGTTGGCATGAAAACCAATAACAAAATAATAAAATAATTAAAAATATATTGGTTTCTAAAAGTATAAAATATACAATAATGCAGCTCAATCACACCTCCCAACTAGCGAAACAGAGTTGGTGTGAAAACTGAGTCGCTCAATTGCTAATATGACAGAGTCGCACAATAGCTAAAATCACCATGGGCAGACAATTGCTAAAATAACATCACAAGGATCTTATAAGAAGTTACAAAAGTGGGTTCCCATAGTACAGTACATCACAGTACATTTTTTTGTACAAACACAAGAAAATATTGCGTTCACAACAATCCTATCAAATAACATGAAACGAGTATGGCAAAGTCCTAATACACATAAAGTTGTATGCCTGAACGCTGCACTTCAGCTTGTTGCTTCAACATCTCGAGTACGGAAAAGTCCGATCATCCAACTGAAAATTTGGCACAGTAGCACAAGGAAATTGAGGAACTTAAATGCCACAAATATACTTATTGCTTCCAACCATAATACCTTAGACAACTGCTCCATCATTTGGTCGCTCATATCCCTCTCTCTCTTTCAAGATCTTTTTCAGAATCTTCTTATATTTGGTTATATCATAAATAACCTTCCAAGAGGCCAGCTCAATAGTTATCTGGAGGGTAGCATTTGGAGGCATAGCACCTTCATCACCAGATGCCGGTTGACCTGACTCCCCAAATGCATATGCAAAAAGCAAAAATAAATATGATGAATAATTACCAATGTGGTTATCAAAATAGAACATAGAAGTTAAATTTGCAAACAAGATTTGAACTCACATTGTGGCTTCACTATCAAGAGGACTTTTCCCCCTTATTCATTGTTTTCACAGATTTTAATAGAGCAGGACAGAAATAGCCTGCAAACAAAAAGACAACACATTGTAGTTACTGAAGTAGCTAATTTAGATGGTGTAATAATTACTTAAGACAATATAATATGCACTTTTCTACATATATTTATGGAGGCAAACCATTTCCAAAATTGAACTTCACCTCGTCAGATTTTGAAATGAATAATCCATCTTCAAGCTGAGTTTTATATTTAACTGCAATGTAAAGAACAAAAAAATGGTCATAGAATAATAAAACACGTTTATTAAAGTTATAGTAGTAACTCAAGAAGTACATGATTGAATATATACCAAAGGCTTCATCCAAGTCTTTCGGATTTTCCCATTTCTCTCATTCGGTAAGTATTTTCTTGAAAATCCCCCGTATCTTTGCATATGCCCGACTCACCATAAGCCAACCCAAGAGGAATGGTGAAAATGGCTTTCTCGCCTTTCTTCATGCTTTTTTTTGCCTTCATTCCATCCATTAATCATTTGTCCTTAAATCAAGAAACATAATTATAAGCTTGACTTTGAAAGCAAACCAGAGAGCAAAAACACAAGAAAGAACGGCCAAGATCAAAGAAACATTTGAGGAGCTACTGAGCTGAATTTTGAATGCAATAATTGGGTAATAAACTCTTCCAAACCTAAAATCCTTCCCATCTATATAATATACAATTGGGAAAGTACAACATAAAATATATTTGATCTTGTATAAAATAGTCCTCAATTATTCTAAAATACATTACTGATGAAAAAACACCATTTTTTTAATCTAATATTCCTCAAGTTGCAAATCTTATTGATCTCCACCTAAAGAATGGAACAGAGAAACGATCAGACTTTCTTCTATCTACTAAAGGCCAAGCTCAAGAAATCTTATAGAATGTTATGTTGTAGCTTCAGAATTAAAAGCGAATACTTAAGTGTAACTTGCCTATGTACATGACTAACAGAAGCACTACATGTTTTGAAGCGCCCTTAATCCAAAAGAATGGATGCTTGTACTGAAAGCAAAAATTTCTGGTAAAGTTACAAATAAGAAATCACTTGATGCTTCTAATTACTAGAAAAATCAAGATTCTGCAATTCTAAATATATCTGGATAATCAACATAGCCAAACTTCCTGTAAGAAGTTTGGAAACATCCATTTTGACCTCTCTGCTCATATTTGGATTACATCAACTAGTTAAAACCTTAAACTTAACCCAGTTTTACGCTTCAAAGTGAATGCCTTGAAGGCTTCCTTCAAATTGAGAAGACACTTTAGCTTTAATGGATAACATTTACCAAGAAAGGTACATCAATAAAAAAATTTATTGAAATCATTTACATTTTTCACTTGAAACTGTAAGCAAAGATTATGAAACTTCCATCTGTAATAATTAAATCTTAAAACCCTCTAGTAGAACTCATTATCCATGAAACAAATAAAAACTCCAACAACCATTTCCAACATTGAACTCCACCACGTCAGATTTTGAAATGAGAGTTCCATCAAGATATCTTTTCAGATTTCTAGTCTAGCAAAATCAAAATGTTTTTTGTAATCGAAATTGAAATCGGAACTAGTTTACCTCAAGGCCTTGATTGATTGCCCAGTTTCTTCCCTGAATCTCTATTGTGCGGTTGAAATTGAAACCTCTTCTTTCTGTTTCATTTCAGTGTGTAAGCTTCCTTCCGTTTCTTTTTAGTCTATGAGATTAATATTGGGGCATGGTGAATGAACAATGGTTGCTGGCTTCTGGAAGGAAGAGGGACGTCGATGGAGATTAGGGTTAGGAAGAAGGGGACGCATGGAAAAGGGAAAAGGGAGAAGCCTCTCAATTTCACTCAGTCAAAACAGTGTGTTTTGACAAATTAATTGAAACACATTGTTTCACTTAGTTCCACCTCCCCCATTTGATCTCTAAATTTTCAATTCTCCTTTAAATGAACCGCACAGTTTCATTAAGATGATGTGGCGATTACACAACAGTTGCACAGACTGTTTGCATTTAGCATTTTTCAAAGTTAAATGATATTACAACATAGACATCACTCCAGTTTGGTAAAGCCTTAGAGCTAAGTAAAATATTAAAATATGCCCATTAATTAATTTCTAACCAAGTGGGATCTCTCCAAATTTGAAGATAATTTCTTGAATAATTCTTATTATAATCCAGGATCTCAATGCATATATTGAAATTAACATGTGATTAGACATTATCTGTTGAGGTGATCAGGTTTATGAACTTATTGATCAAGTTGACTTTGTTAAGAAAAGGAACTTGAATCATTGGGACTCATAGTCAACCTCAGACTAATACGGTCCAAATTGCGGACAAGAAGTGGCAGCTTCAACAAGTTTCTAAAAAAAATCAAAACAGAGAAGGAAGCTAAGAATTTATTCCATGTGCTTCTACACGTAATCTCCATACGAATTTCCTTTGCTTGAGGGCAAAAGAATATTATTTCCATAAGAATTTCTCAAAACAAGAGGGAAAAAAACGTAGAAAATTCACCAATAAAATACAAAATGTTATCTCCAAACCATGTAAATTGCCAATATGGAGGACGATGGTATGTGGCGATCTGAAGGGCAGCACTGCACTGATTCCTAATGGTGTTCATGCAACCGATGGCTGAAGGGATCTTGATGAGTGTGCGAAAGTGCACTCTAAATACCCTATTATTAGATTAAAATATTAAAATGTGAATAGAAATCATAGGAATTAATGTGTATTCTTGAATTGAATTTCTATTTACATTTGGATACTCCTAAGTATTTTTTTATGTTTAATTTCAGAGTTTATAAAAGATCAAGTCAAGCCCAGTCATATTCAAAGGAGGACTTTCATGGGGTTTGAGAGCAATTTGGAAGAAAAGAAAAAGAAATCACAAAAGGAAACCACAAGAAGTCCAGATCCGAAATTCGCTAGGAGACAGTCTGTATATACTTTATTATTTTGACCGTAACTTTTCACTCATATATCGGATTGATGTGATTCTTGATGCGTTAGAAAGCTATCTTAAAGGGCTATAAATTTTCCTCTAATAAAGATTTCCAAATTCGAACTCCTGGAGCATGTACGTGGCTGCCAAGATAAGTCCTAAAATTTAGGCGATTTTTTTATGCGGAAATTAAGATGACATTAGGGTTTCTTTCCTACCCTATATAAGGATATCATTAGCACGAAATAAGGAGGAGGAGGAGGCACAAGAAGCAGATCTGAGAGAGGAGAAAATCACTTCCATGGCCACCGTTCGCTTCAGTTTTTTCGGGAGATTTTTGTTGTCCAAAATATTTATGGGTAACTAAATTCTCAAGTAGGGCTAGGGATGAACTTGCACATTAGATGGTATTTTTAATTTATTTTTAATTTATGTATTTGATCTTCAATTACTAAAACTCTTTTGTTTTATCATTCTCAATTCATCGTTGATGTTTTATTCTCCGAATAATCATAGAATTTATTCTATTTATGGATTCAATCATGCTTTTTCTATTGAATGGATTGGTTCTTTGATTATGTTTGGATCAATTATTTATCTATATTGATTTAGTTCTTTGCTGCAATATCGCTCCTTGAGTATATTGTCGTCGTTGGATTTTCTCAATAGGGATAGTAATTTATGTATTTTAAAAGTGATGAATGATTTTTCAAAAGGTTACATTTGGTTTAATTTTGGTTTATAAATCTATACATTCCGATTGGGAATTTGGAGAATTGAATTCATAATTGAGTTATCTAATGAATTAAAAATAATTAAAATACCGGATTTGTGCAAGGGATTCTCAACGCTCTAATGTTTGTCAAATTTGAGTATTTTTTCAGTTAAGCACTTTGATTCACTTTAATTTGCAATTAAAATTAATCTTTGTTCTCCATTACTTATTTAATATTTTCCTTTAGTTTCTTTATTCCTTCTACTATTCTTTTAATTTGTCTCCCTGTGGAATCGACACCCCAAAGCTGTGCTACAACTACCGCGTTATTCTTTAGGCGTAACCAGATCTCTTAGTCTGGAGGTGCGACGGTCTAAAGAGGTGTGCCGATCGGAGCTCTTGTGCCAGTATGAAGGTCGTACGACATGCGACTATGTGGGTAGAGTGGATAAGTGTGTTTGTGTTTTCAGAAGAATAGTTTCTCTCAATGGCTCACACACGAGTTTCTCTAGTTTTTCTTTTACTAACATGTGATGTGCCCTGTTTGTGTCATGTTTCCTAGCTTGAGCAGTTCCATAGGAATTCACTCGCTTGATACCTGCAAGAAGAGCAAAGGGAAGGCTCTAATGGAGCCCAAGAATTCTCCGATGCTAAAGTTAGTTGAGAAATCTTAGGTGAATGCAATGTAGAGATGAAAAGAGAATTAGACCCTTTCTCATGGATGAGATCGAGGTATTTATACCCAGGTTGGGCTCTTCTGCTAAGGGAGATCATGGGTTGCCAGGTCATGCCTAGGTCAGACTTGCCACATTCCTGCTACTATGGCGCAGCGCCATGCCGAGGTCATGAGGTCCCAAGGGTACATCGTCGCTTGTTCGTATCTCCTGATAGGGTTGTACAAGAAGCCATAAAACTGATCAAGGCCAATTCAAGCAGGTTGCTGGAGCACGAAATCAGCCAAAACAGGCGTAGAACAGGTTGGTCGGCGGTAGAATTAAGTCAAAACCAGCGTTGGCCAGTTCGGTTCCGGTTTGATGCTGGACCAAACTGCTGAACCGACCGAATATATCTTATATTTTACAAAAAATAATGTCGTTTCACTTAAACATATTGAGTAGAAATTGAAATGGTGTCGTTCTAAACGTATTGAGTAGAAAAAAATTAAGAATGAAACGACGCCGTTTGGTTTAATACACCAAATGGAGTCGTTTCAATTTAGGTTTAATCCCCCTCTTTCTCTTCTTCTTCCTCCCGATTCTCTCTCTTAGACTCTCTCCTCTCTCATGTATTCACACTTCGCAGCGCCGCAGCTCTCTCTCTCACATCGCACGATTGCAATTTGCATAGGAAGCCATCTCTCTCTCATTGCGATTCACATCTCTAATTCTCCATTTCTTAGTTTCCAGCCACTCATGACGCCGATAGGACACCGAAGACCAACTGGTATCATGCCAAAACCGACGTCATCGATTTCCTCCCCCTTTATTGGCCGGTTTTGGCTAATTTTATCCTTGTTTATTGAATGTCAGTTGGGTTTCGGTTTTTCCCAAAAACCGAACCAAATGAATAGGTTTTCACCCATGTCTCCTAACATGCTTTAAATGCTACGTGTCCTTGGCTAGCCGGGTATGCCCATGACTGGGTCTATCTCGCTACCAGCGCCTTGCCTGGTCACTTGTCTGTGTACCTTCTGTCAGGTCCTGGCTCCCCAATGTGGTCTAGGACAATTCAGGCTCATAATGGGCTTCTTGATTAGTTAAGGGCCTTGACCCAGGAGCCCTTCTACGAGGAAAGAAGGTTACGGGGATGGGCCACATCCTTCCTTTCCCAGGTCCCCATGTACATCATCAGTTGAGCCCCGTCCCCGGGCCGCTGCTGGTTTCCTCAATTTACTTCAGTTTGGGGTTACTGAGGGGTCTTGAGCCGGGCCATTGGGCCTGGGGACCTTTTCCACTCACACGCCCCATGTGAACTTTTGTGTGGGTTGATGATGTGTCAGCATTTTATTTGTGGCCATTAACTGCATGAGAATGACATCGCTATTCTAAAGAGTTTCTGTAAGGAAAGTACTAGTCCTACTGAGAATACCTACTGAGAGTGGGTACGGATTGTAATTTCTTTTTTTACTTAATGGTTACGTAAGTATTTTTTCAAATGTTTAAGGGGTTTAAAAAATGTTTGACAAAAAAAAAAAAAATTATGCTTCTTGGTTGGAATTCTAGACGGCTGTAATAGTCTGGAATTCTCGATGGACGTAGCAGTCCTATTGCCATTAATCAATGTTAATATAGAAATTCACCAACTCTTTTTTTCCAGTCAAACGACTTAATTATAAAATGACTTCACAAATCACAAGTCAAGATCAATATTACTCCATATCAACAACAACAACAACAACAAAAATCAATATTACTCATTTTTTTCTTGAACAATTTAGTATTAAATTGTATGTTTGACCAATTTTAAGACATCGCTTTCTTCCATTATTATGATGAGATTCTCTCGATGCCAAGTGTTACATATATGAAGGAATTTAATATAACTAAACTCACAAATAAAATATAGTTTAAGATAGAAAAATTTTATGCGTTATCACTTTTACGTACTATTTTATGCACTTTACTGATATGATTAGTTGTATATTAAAAAAATTAATCCAACTAATCATATCAATATAGTGTGTAAAGAATATATAAAAATGACTGTATATAATATTACTTTATAAATTTATTTTTATAAATTCCCTATCTCAATATTACTTAGCTTGAAGACCACCTAATCCAATCCATTGGCTTGGTAGCTTGAATAATGAATTGCTTCAAAGTCTCTTTGTTATGAAAATTATTATTATTTTACAATAATGGACGGAGGTGATAAGGCTAACTATGTGAAGGGGACAGTAATATTATTTTAAGACTGAGCCCAAGAATCGGACAAAGGGCTGACTCCTTTCTCATAACAGTATATAAAAAAAAAAAAAAAGTATTTTTATAAAATACGAAAAAAGGAAATAGATTAAAAAAAAACAAAATTCATGAATCCACCATAAACAAGATAAGAATTAAAATTTAAAAAAGACATCAGTAATATTATTTTTAAAAAAGTGTTACAGTCACATGGAGATTCTATAAAAATAAATAGATAAACTGACATGATTTCATATGATTCGTTATATTTATTTTATAATAAAAATAATTTTATAGAGCAATGATACCCTTACACATTTTTTATTATTGTTTTACTACCCAGCTATTTTCTTTTTCTTTTTACTATTTGAATCTAGATTAAAAATTTCAAAATATAACCTTCTTGAATTTATTTTGAATTAGTTTACATGATTACGTTAGTTGATTGATTTTTTTTTTTTTTTGGTTATGCAAGAAGATCATCTTTAGGAATTTTTAATTTAGATTCAAAGAGCAAAATGAATTAAAAAAAAAAAAGTAGCTGGATAGTAAAGTAGTGGTAAAGGAAGTGAGGATATCATTATCCAATTTTATAATCAACATACTGCATTAAATCACATCAATTTATAAATTTTGTTTTGTGTAATCTTTGTGTTACTAAATTATTTGTATTATCTTAAACTGTCATTTAGAATGAAAAAAAAAAGCATATAATATAAAGTTGTAAATTTTTTCTTAAAGTAATGCTACTCACCATCTCAATTTTCATCATCTCATAATATAACATTAGATGATTAAAGACTATTTATTATATTTTATTTATGAACCTATTACCTAATAGAATGATGCTACAGTTACAGCTCCCAGCTCTCATTGTTAGTGTAAAAAAAAATTTCACATTTTTTTAGATGTATTTTTTTTAACATTATTAAAAAAAATTAAAAAAAAATTTCACAACATCTTTTAAAAACATTTTCTTAATCACTAAATAAAAAAATTAATTAATTAATTAATTAATTTTTTTTTTTTTTGGTGTAGCAGTGGCCCAGCGGGAGTTGAGAGTGTGATCCATAGCATTTTCCTTACCTAATATTATATGATAAGAAGATAATGAAAAAAATGATGATGAATAAGTATTTTTCTTTTCCTTATCCCTCAATGGTATTTTTAATTTAATTAGGTAAGAATTTATTTTTAATTTTTTGGTGGGAGCAAGAGATTCTCGTTGTAACAACCAATATTGTGTAAAATGGATAGTGATATGATTAGTACTCTATTACTACCTTTTTACTATTTTAAAATGATTAGAAGGTTTTTTTAATCTTTTTTAAAGTATTTTTTTTAACATATTTAATTATTAAAAAAATTAAAAATATATATAATTTTATTAATAATTACTTCTTTAATATCAAGTAAAATTAAAAAAAAATTTTAAAAAATCAAATACAAAAAAGTAGTAAATGGAGGGTAATATCCAATCATTTTCCGTGTAAAATATACTTCGTAAATGTTACAGAAAGAGACAGCGGAGACTGGGTCTTCCTTTCTTTCTTTCTCTTATCACTAATTCTTGTTTGCGTTTATAAAAAAACCCATCTGGGTTTGAAATCTTCTCATTCACGTTTCTCATTCTTTCTCTGGTGATTTTTCATCTCTTCGCTCTGTTGAAATGCAATTTTATTTTGGGAATTTATAGCGGTAGTTTCATTCGATGGTTGAGAATCATATTTATACTCTTTTATTTTTGAATTTATGCAGTCTCTTTGGCTATAGTTTGGTCTCGGAATTGGTTTCGTTTGTGTTAGGTTTTCTTTTTACTGTGTGTCTGAGTAGAGTTTTCAATCAGGGTACCTTATTTATTTGGTTTTTAGTGAGAAATGAAACTGTTTAGCATTATTATAATTATTTTTATTTTGTGGTAGAGATGTTGATGAAGATGGTAATATCTGCGATATGGCTGAAATTGGTGTTCAATTTCTTTTCGTGTACTTTTTTTTTGGGGGGGGGCGTTTTAATTCACTTTTGTAAATAATTTATGCTGAGTTATGCGCTTTAATACGATGCTGAAGTGTTGGATGGATGTAATCGAATTAAGTAGCAGTTTTGCTTGAATGGGATCATTTGCGTTTGTTTTGTGCTTTTTTTTTTCCCTTCGGTCCCGCTTGTCAATATTGGTTTGAAGGCTACTTGGACCGGATATTAAGATAATGTATTATGCAAGCTCCTTAGCTTTTACTGTGTTGGGAATTAGCTTCAGTGGCGATCTAAGCAATTGATATTTCACTTAGTTATTTCTTTCTGCTGTATTGCCAGTGAGCTCTGACTCAAATGGTGCTTTATCTCCAGCCTAAAAGGGTGGAGGGTCATGTCAAGACCTGACCACAAATATAAACCAAATTGGTATTTTGATCAATGATTTTATTGTTCTTGCTCTGATATTTCTGGTCTGGTATGGAAGTGGAGCAATGTTTGTCGCTCGTGACGTAAAGACTTCAGTTTGGTTTGGTTTGGTTTCTGTTAGTTTTCAATTTACATTACCATTTTTTTCTGTTTGTTAATAGGTTGTTGTTGATCTTCTATTGTTAGGGTGGAGAAGTAACAGCTATTGAGGCGTGAAGTTTAAGGTTTTGTGTTACGATTCAATAGAAAGGAGAGATGTCAAGTACTGTAGACACACACTGGTGCCACCAATGCAGGCAGCGAGTCAGGCCTTTAGAGCGAGAAATTGCTTGCCCCCGCTGTGATGACGGCTTTATTGAGGAATTGGTGCCAGAAGATCCTTCTCAACAAATACCCAATATGATGGACTTTCTGTATTCTCTGATGATGCAGAGGGATTCTAACCCAAGAATTGATCCTGTAGAGGTTTTTGATGCTATTGCAAGCCTGAGAATGGGTGGAAGAAATCCTAACATCAATGTTAGAGTGAGATCTGGTGATCCTTATTTGGTTTTAAATCATAGTCCTGGTTCAGCCTTCTCTAACGGCAGTCCAAGAAGTGGACCAATAGAAGGTGATCTTGGTGACTACAGTACTGAGCGACGTTTGCAAGAATTAATTGAACAGCTTTCTGTGAATGATCGACAGGGTCCACCCCCAGCACCTCGTTCTTCAATTGATGCAATGCCCACTATCAAGATTACACAAGCACATATGCATACTGACTCACACTGTCCTGTCTGTCAGGATAGATTTGACTTGGGCAGTGAAGCAAGAGAGATGCCATGTAAACATTTCTATCACTCTGATTGTATAGTTCCTTGGTTGGTTCAGCACAACTCATGTCCTGTTTGCCGCCTTGAGATACCTACTCAAGGGACTGATACTGATAGTGCTCGAGGTAATCGAAGTAGTGGGGGAGAGAACAGTGGGGGCAGCGGCAGAGACTATAGCAGCTCTGGTGGTGTTACTCTGAATAGTCTGCAGAATCAGGGAAGGAGGAATCCGTGGTATGTTATGTGGCCTTTCCGCCCATCAAGTTCAAACACCCATCATCATGCTGAATATAGAGGAAGCCGCACCTCATCCACTCGTGAACAGAATAATGAGATGAGTTACTCTGGATGGCCTTTTGATTATTAAGGCTTCATTTTCTTTCATTGTCAAGTTCACTTGGCTTACCAATCAAAGCTTGTAAATGGAGTGGGTGAATTAGATCTGGTTTTAGAGTTTGGTTTATATCAAATTTTTAAATGTGCTTGCAGTTTGATTACGTTTCACTATTTCGTATACAATAATGTGCTAGGTGAGAGTAGAACTGGTTTGAATAATTCAATCTGTCATTGAAAAGTAATGTACAACTTCCATAGGTACTTCTTGGCATCTAATTTTTTGCAAATTGAATTAGGTGCTTCCTAGCATTTCTTTTATAAAAGGATGGCAGGTTTATGATTTCCTTGCGTTGGCAAGTCAGCTTCATTCATCTGTCCTTGCCTTATCTAGTATAGCTTGCACATTTTCAGTTCATGGAAAGTTTTTTTGCATGCATTGGATGTTGCTGATACGACATTGATCTTGAAACTTTTCTTGCTTCTTGTCACTATTGTACCCCCTAACCACTGCTGTGACTACCATCCAACCATTACTAGTGATAAGATGATCATGCATGCATATTGCCTGACTTGTGTGATACATACTTGGCTGACGATTTTGCCTGGAAGTCTTCTCTTTGTAATCCCTTATTTGCACTGTCAATGGCTCATGGCGTGAACTCGAGTCATTTTTATTCATTCATGGATACTCCTTTTGATACAAGATTCATGGTTATGCTTTCTTCCATTCTACCCTCCATGGGTTTTCTATGGGCTGGTACTCATTCTGGTAATTCTTTGTGTACTTCGTTTAACACTCATATCCAGAGACTAGAGTGCGTAGTGCCTATTCTGATGGTAAATGTTGTCTTCCGCCTAGGCTTGGATAGTTCCACCTTTTGGTATGGACGCAGTTTGAGAAGTTTTCAAACTTTTGGAGAAAAGTACACACATAATTCTATTATACCAGATCAATCAGATCATGGACCCAATTCTTTCGAACATTCTATCTTTGGAATGCAATATTTACGGAATCCTCATGAATAGGATCAAACCACTCTCTAATTAACAAAAGTTAATGCTTTTCACTCCAAACTCTCAAAAATCAAAATTGATACATTTCACTCTCTAAAACAAAAGAAATGACAAATAACATCCTTGTCTAATTCTGACCATTAATAAAGATGTAAAACTAGGTGAAAATAGGCATATTGGTTCAAAATTAGCGGTCGAATCTTAACAAAAGGCTCACAATTCAATGTTTTTGATAATTTAATGGTGTAATGAGTCAATTTGGTAGTGTGGGATGCGAAGTATAAAATTTCTCATACTCTTCTTGAGGAAGATCAGCCCCTTGGGCGCTCAATGGAGCTTTTCGTGAATGAATACATAAAGTCTTACTAGGTGATAAAATATTTGGATTTACATATGGAAGTTCAGTTTTAGACATAGCTAATGAGTTCAAGCTTATTTTGGCATCCTCCATTCCCTTTACTATAGAGATGAGGTTCAAATTTAGGGGTAAGGACTAAAGAGACTGCTGAATACAGAATACCAACTCATCCTCCAAAGGGAATATAAGACAGACGAATATCTGGTTTCTCTATAAGACAGACGAATATATGGTTTCTCTAACCTAATATCAGACATCCACCCTCTCCAAATCCTAGAAAAATTTCCTGAATATATCTGGGTTCTTCAAATCAACGAAGGTCAATCCCAAAATTCACTTTCCATGTTGCTTCCTTCGACTTTACCTTGATTACCTGGACGGAAAAATTGTTTCTTTTCTGGTGGATTAAAACAGTGGCACTCTCGAGATCATCCTGCAATAGACTCATGACTGCAAGGTAGAAACTCAGGTGATAAGGAATATTAAGGATGAAGGAACTCCAACAGGAGTAAAAAGTTGACCCACCACTTATCCCTATGGAATAGTTCCTCCAAAACCTTGCACATTTTCATGCTCGGGGCTGTGAGACTAGTGGGATAAAAAAAAAAACAAGATTTAGAAGAACCAAGGGATGAACTTGTTCCATTAGATAACTTGATCAAATAAATAATGATAATACAAACACTACTTTTGCATCATATAGTTATGGTCCACAGAACTTTCGGAGAAATTAAACAGTAGTTTTCAAATTAAAAGGTTCTATAATGTTGAGTTAATACAAATAATCAAAGCAAGATGTATGATGCAGGGATCTTAGTTTGCTTAGGGAAAGGATGAAAATGAAACATAATTCAATTGTACATATCTATTAAGTATGGCAAACAAAATCATATACTTAGGGGTGCCCAAAGTTCTTGAATATTTCCGAGAAAATGACACATCCTGCCCCTCCAATGATGAGCGAAAGAGTTAGCCTTCCTCCTGGAACTAGCTGTGGCAGTTTCACAGATGGAGATGAACTTGAGTACCTTTCTGACCAGGACATTGCAGCAGGGAGAACTCCGAACAGTACCAATACTAACAAAAACAGGGAATGGGAAACAGCCTAGCCATGTCAGGTCAAATTTAAATTCTCAAGTGCTTAAAACAAATAAATTAATTTAAATAAATAAACTAAACTGAAATTTGCTTTATCCCTTGACTTTTTGTTCCTTCATCATTGAGATCTGTTTGTGCTATTCCTGCTTGAAAGGGATAATTGCCTAGCTGTTTTGCTAGGTGAAGCTACAGGTATGATGCTATAAGCATGTTCTAACCCAACATTACACTTAATTTTTCAAATTCATAATATTCGAGGAAAAAAAAAACACAGTAATACCTCCATATGTTCCTGCAAAATCCAAGGCTTTGAAAAATATTTCTGGGTCTAGCAATGACAGTGCCAAAGGAGGAATCAATGTTAAGAGGTATGGTAGAGGCTGGTTCTGTCCAGTTGGGAGTTTCAGCACTGAACGGTCACCAAATGAAAAGGTTCAGATATTAGGAAACAAAAATAGATCATATAGATACATAGTCTAGATTCGGATTTAATAAACAATGAAATTAAACGCCCATAAAAAAAATGTATGTGATATGTTGGAATGCTTCACGTTGCAGGATTAACAAACACAGGCTTCCATACGTGTAAGAAAAGAAAAGAAAGGGAAAAAAAAAAGATGCTTTCACATCTTTATTCACTTCCATTCCTTTCTAAGCTGTGAGGGAATGGAAGGATAGTGAATTTATATCACAATATAAGGGACGCCCTTAAAAAGAGCACTGAAAAGTCCATCAAAAAGCCAGTTTGGTAACACAGGGTTTCCGATGAGTTCCTCATACCGATCCCATACCTTATATAACATCATCACTTTTTTAGAGTCTAATATACAGCTGTGTGCTGTAATAGCATGTTATATTAGGTCATGTAAAACTTTTAGCTAATCTTTTGAGACAATTTTCAAATTATAACATATATATACCCTATAAATCAACAGAGGTATAATGTTGAGGACTTCTGGAGAGATTTTGCAACCAATAGCACAAGTGTGCTTTTGAATCTTAGTCTTAAGTGCAGTGTATGGTTGAAAGCGTACTGAAAAGAACTTGAAATGCACATTAATATAAGGAGTGCAGAAGAGGTTCACCAGTTTTAGGGTCTCCAGGATGAATGCAAGTGATTTTTTTTAATGGGCAAATGCAAGTGAAACGGTTGCTTCTATCATAGATGATCATGAAAGACATCTGTAAATTTCTATGAAAATTTTTCCATTGCCTGGAGCTATGATCCATTACAGTTCAGATTATGTTGAATGTATAATATGGTAGGGTATATGAATTTGCATGTATGGATATATATCGATAGACAGCAGTCTCCCCACATAATTTTGGCGCACAAATTATCTTTCTAATGATGATTGGCGTGATAGCAAAAACAAGAAGTGGCTTCCACTGTCAACAACTACTTGGTCACTGAATACAAGATGAGTGATTCATAGACTGAAAGTTAGGAAGCAATAAACCTATAATACATTAACATGAAGTGGATATGATCTTCATTTAATCAGAAGGGAAATGCAGCAGCTGACTTACAGTCTGCAAGAAAGTCAGCTAGACCCAAAATGAATCCAATATAAGATGTAGCAATTGCAAGAAGTGAGAACACTTGAATAATAGGCTGCAGATCAAATAAATGGAAAAAAAAGAAGAGAGACATTATCATCACTTCACTTGCATGCCATTTTAGAGTTTCGATAAAAAAATTAAATATTTCACGTTTTACTTACTCCAACAACTCCACTGGTAGATTGCAGTTGTTGTAATGGGTCTGTAATTTTGCCAGAGCCCATTTCAAGATTTGGAATGCTTCCCAGAATAACAGCATTCCAGACAAGAAATAAGACAAGGGGTATAGCTGTGCCTAGAACTATGGCAATCCTGCAAGATAACAAGTTGGTGACGTACAAAGCATATTAAGTTTTGAACAGAAATGTCAAAATAGAGATGACAAACATTTCATCTAGATCCTATCAGGGAGGAAACTTTTGAGAAAAGTTAACATCTCTCTTATAAACAACCTCTCTAAATTTTGGATATTACTGAGAATAATAAATACTAAAAGCAAATGAGGAAGCCAAGCTAAATAGAGGACACTCAAGTCAGTCAAGTTACACTTCTGAAAAACTTGATAAAAATATGACATCCAGACTGTAGTTAATGATAAGATTTTCACCTTACTTTTGACAGGTTTCCTTCAAGATTCGTACACACAACAGGTACTACATTCTGAACAAAGCAGATACAAACTGTCACAACCACTTCAGTGCTGAACTACTGCAGGTTTAGTTCTGTTACCTGGTAAACAAACGAAAGTGCAATTATGGGTATGCTTGTAGGAACTGCGTCAAAGTTGGCTTGCAGAAGGGCATCCCACTGTAGGTTCCCACTTGCAACAGCCTGAAAAAGAGAAATTAATTTCTGCTCAATCCAATATGTACAAAAGTATATTCACCACTAGAATACATCATCTATGAGGGATATCGGTACATAGAAATTCTATGGCAGATACGCTAAAAAACAGAAGAGTAAACAAATGTTAGAGACACTGAGGAAAAAAGCACAAATGTGAGAGACAAGGCAACAGAGATTGTTATTTGTCCCTTAATCTAAATTGAAAATCCTATCCCTTTTGAGTTCAAAAATGCAATTCCTTAATATAATAGTGTAGATTGTGCAATAACAATACAGTTTCCTGAGTCTCATTCCCATCCAGAAGCCCATATATTAATTTGAAGATTTTTAACTTGACAAATGCATGCATCTAAATCATCCTTACTACCCTCGCATACATTGAATCAATTATGATTCCAACGAGGTCTATTTGGTTGTCCTACAGAATTTGAATGAGCCTCTCATATTTTTGTCAAGGATCTAACAGACATACATCATTTTTAATCTGTCTGTTTAAAATAAAAAATGATTAACCATCATGAAAAATCAGAAAATTATTTATTCAAATTCATAAAATTGCCCAGATTCCATCTGTGAATGACTCTTGGTCTTGAACACCAAAACAATATTGGTCTTAATTATATAAAACATGATTTTGGACCTTGTCTGCTAAGTAAGTTTCAATTAGGACCTCAGAGCAAGATAATATAAAAATTATGAAAAGGTTGGGATCACAAATCCAACTTGGTAACATTTTATAGATTCTAATGTAATACCAACAGTCTTGTTAATTTGATTTTCCAAAGGGTGTGGTCATCAACTATTCTGAAAGCAAACTTGAGATGGAAATCCTCTAAGAAAAAGCTCAATGATGGTGAACTTGTTTCAAAAATTGAAAAATTTTCTTGCAAGATATTGCAGATTCTTGAGAACCAGATAGGTAGAAATTGAAATTTGAATTTGGCAGTTTGGGGAAGGTTGTAGGAGAATTATAACCGGCCAGTGAACTGCCATAAAAAATCCCGCATCAAAACCACATCCATTGGCCCAATTCGCCAATATTCTCAATCAACATCCATAATTGTTAAGATCAGCCTCCACAGTCATTGCCTTCGCAATCCCAGCTCCAGCAGCATCACCTTTGAATTGATTCGCGTCCTCAAACCACCCATTCCACTGCCTTATTCACCGAAACATTCTAAACATATTTGAACCGTAAAACTATGATCTCGTCTCCCCAAAAATCCTTAATCTTCTTCCAAAGATTTCATCACCCAAAGAGATCAAAGATTTGGTGAACATTGCAAAGTGTCACAACCATAAACTCTCAGATTTCTCTTCCTTTGCTCTTTTTTATCCTTTTAATATTGTGAATATTAGCTTTTGCTGTTGACTGATATAGACTGAGTTGATATGGGTGAATTTAAAAGAAAATGGCTGTGTATTGAAGTGGGAGTATGAAAGTAATTGCGGGCTGGGATGCAATGGCAGCAAGTCTGTGCTGGTCTTTGTCAGAATTAATTCACTCGAGTGAATCAACTCAAATCATATGGTTGAGGTAGGGTGCACTCAATATATCTTGGTTATTTGCATCTGGTTCTTACATCCTCTTTCATTAATCAACTTATCTCCAAATTAGTTTTTGCCATCCCCAATCAACATAATATTTACTTCATCTTCAATTTCCATCCAATCACTTTAATGTCCATTTGGGTTGCATAAAACAGATTAAATATGTACCAAACCACCATCTTCAAGGAAGTTTCAAAGTGAATATTATAAATTATCAATGTCACTGATGCCAGTTCATCTTATTTTCATAAAATGATTATCAGAGAGGATTAGCATTTTTAATTAGTTGGATATTAATTTCCATTCATAAAACATTTTAGGCAAAGATGAAAAGTGAGAATCCAAGAGACATCTGAGATTCTGAAATCAAATACAAGCAGTTCATAAAGAGAGAATTACCACAAGAGCTGCAAAAGAAGCGATAATTCCAAACACAAGAACTCCATTAACAGCACCAATAAACCGCTGGCTACAATTTAAAATAAGTATTTAATCAACTACCACCCTCATAGTAAAGGGAAAAAAAAAAAAAAGATAAGAATTTAGAAGCTTAAATATCCCTAAATCAACACTAGTTACCAGGTTGAGAATTCCTTATTTATTGGTGGTTTGGCAATGAATTGTAAAGATGATATAGTATTTTACTATCACTGCTGCTGTTCTACATCACAAACTAAACCAAGTTTTCTATCCGATTATAGGATTTATCAGTGTAATAAAAATAATGATAATTTGGAGGTGCAAAATGCAATTTCATCATTCCAAAGGGGAATTTTATTCTGTTGTATTCTAGTTTTTGTATATCCTACGAGTGTGGATATATACTTTCAACTCACGGCCCTACTCTCTACTTTGTTCCTACCAGGGAGGAAGCACCATTTGAGCTAGAGCTCATTTCATTCTACTTTCATATTTATTTTTATCTTTAAAACATTTTCAATGAAATTATTGGTCTGATCTTTGACCCACTGGTTCTAGCCCACCAAGCCAGACCTTAACCTGCATAATGTCTGATCCAGGTTTAATAAAAAAATAAAAACCATGAAATTTTTGCAATTACCTTGTCAAGATGCGTTACCTAGCTATACGTGATTTGATTTATCCAATACTAAGCAGCATGCCAGGTAAAAGGAAGTCTCCCTATTCAAAAGCCAAAGAGCTCATCCTTTGACCTGTGAGTAAATTATATGGATTCATAATATAGTGTATTATACTCCATCGACAAGCCACAGGTTTTCATTGCCAAGTCACAAATGATTTGACTTAACCCTAGCTAAAAGCTTTCGACTTAAAGAAGAAATTGATATATCAAAAGAATAGCAAGAAACAGGGACTAACCTTCCGAAGTAACATATGCATCCAAAAATCAATGAAAACAAAGTTGCACTTTCCCATCTGCAACCATAATGCTGCTATCAACACCTAAGAAACATACAGAGTGTACCAAAATCTTAAACATAAAACAGCCACTCACAGTACAACAGATGTGAACGGCACAAAACAGAAACAACACTTGGGAAGACAGAAAGATAGAGAGATGGTTCATACAATGGAATGCCTAGAAAATTCGTCAAAATGTCTGAGGAACGAGCCACGTATGCCACAAGAAGAGCATAATGTATAAAGATGTAAGACCAACTGCAAAACAGCAAAAACTACTATCAAAATTTAACAAATCAGTGCACATGAATAGTGTTACAGATTCATATCCATATAGATAGATGATGAAAAGGAAGGGGAAATTGCTTATGTCAATCAAACACTTCCAAGAGGAAAAAAGAGCTGCTTAAAAAGGGCAAAACTGAAAAAAAAAAAAAACCTTTCATCCTTATATTGATCAACCTTAGTAGTTAAAATATAACATTCTCCTTTCTTTGCTAAAATAAGTTTTCAACATTTTAAGGATATAGTGACATGACTCAAGTACCTTAGTAGTTAATTATTAAGTAAATTTTACTGCCTTGGAGTTCAAAGCAAATTTCAATTTAGTTTTTACAGATCTAATTTTTTATAGTTAGTTTACATATCTAATTTAAAAGTACCCAAATATTTGAAACTATAGCTATCACATCCAATGAAAGTTCAGGTGTAAATTATATTTTCAAAGTCCAATGGCAAGGCTCTCTGTAAGACCTTTTTAGATATACGGTAGGTGACATGATAGCAATCCAACATTCTTGAGTGCTAATATGATTTTAGAATACTCCAGACTAGTGTCACAAAGAGGAATTGAATTATTCTACCACCATCTGCAGGCTTCACCCACTATACCAAAGCTGAGAAGAATCCATGACCATCAGAAGCTTAACGTTGTTGGTGAAGGTTTATAGCTAAGAGATACTAAATTTTAGTTTTGAATGGTTTGGAGGTGCTAATTTATCCCTATATATGCACCACTTTTTGGGCAATTTCATCAGTATCAGTAATAAAACTTAGTTTGCATGAATAAGCTTTGTGGAAAAGAAAAATCTATACTGATAAAATTTTATTAAGATGCCTGGACAAAGGACATGTGAAGCTACCAAAAAAGAACTAGAAAAAAAGTTGCTGATATATATATAAAAAAAAAAAAAAAAATTACATGGCTTCTAACATTTTATATTTGCCTCAGTAATTTGCATGGTGGCGTACAATAATTAGCCATTTATATGTATTGAAAGTTCAAAGGATACATATAAGCCTACCAAGCAATTTGAACTCCTGCTGTTCCCAGAGTTCGCCTGGCCATTGATACCTGAAATCATTCATAAGATGAATAGATGATGTCAATCTTTTAAAATCAGCCACCATAATTTGCTCTTGGCAAAAGGAAAGTACACACGCATACATATTAACTATGTAAGATTTCGTTAAAGTATTAATATGCTTAAAACTTCTGCTATCTACACAGGAACACAGGGCAAACAGCAAGGTGCCGGTGCACATGTACATCTGGTCATGTTCAATTAGTTGTCCTTAAACATTTGGATGTCAGATTGAAACCTACATGGTTGAAGTTTTGCTCTTGAAGATGAAGCCAAAAATAGGTGAATCCTTCTCTGAGTAAGGTTCGGTTTGGCATCAAGAAATTCTCATCTCAATCTCAAAATTCTCATTTCATCATTACAACTTTTCCAAATCTCCATATAAAATATAATAAATAATTTAACTTTTTCTTAACTTTTCAAATCCCAAAACAATAATAATATTAAAATATAATATTTTAATATTTCATCTCAAAATTCAAAATTCTCATCTCACTACCAAACCGAACCTAAGACCCATCGCATAAAATACGCTTCACCATTTGAATAATTCATAATCCAAAGATGACCATCATTTTGGTAAATTTGGAAATAATAGGTCATGATCAACGATGCTAGAGCCATTCTTAATTTTTTTTCTGACTTGTAGGAAGTACAAAGTACTTGTTTGGTTCTGTCCTCTGGAAGCACTAGTATTTTCTCAAAGCGATGGGAACAGAAGTGAGGTGGAAAACACTTCAGGAAACGTGATTCCAGAAGCTGCTCTCCTTGTCTTGAATTCGATATTTTTGTTTTATCAGTTTCTGGTTGAATGAGCAAAAAAATACTAAAAAAAGTGTTCTTGAATTCTTGAATTGAAAAATTGTTCTCTCTAAATGCAACCAAACAGGGTCGAAGATACTACTGTATTCAAATATTGAAGCAAGAAATCTCAAACCAAAAAGGGAAAATATCTTCTTGACCTCCCACCTCCTCCCTCACTGATTAAATATGAAAAGGGTAGGTTCATCTACTCATTGGTCCTCTAAATTAAATACTAATCCTATGATATAAAAATAATAATGCATAATGCCAGTGCCAGTGCCAATTTCATGACTACTATATATTCTTGACTTGCACCAACTTAGTTAACTTGTGACAAAATGTTTGAGTTGGGGAACATTAAACAAGTGTGGGTAGAGAAGTAGAGTAAAATGTTAAAGATTGTGGAAAAAAATTCTATTGTTTCACATAAAATAACCTAAAATAATAATAAATCCGGGGACCAGAAGTCCAGCCAGACACAAATATCCAGGAAGATTTTGGCAATTAATAAACTATTAAGTGTAATTTATACAAAATCATCCACCTATAAGAATTTATGCTCTAACTAGATAAGAACAGATGTTCACAGCCTAGCTATAAACTACCAAGTTTCCGTGTATATCTTTTTTTGTTTTCCCTTGATGAAAAGTAAAGTCTAGTAGTTGAGTCCGGGAAATCTTGTTAAAAAGACAGAACTTACTAATGATACACCACCAGAACCCAGTTCACACATAGTGTTGACATTTACTTCAGCTAGGAGCAGCCCTGTCACAACCTGCATTGATTAAATTTCTCACTTCCCTCTTTCAAAAACGAGAGAGAGAGAGAGAGAGAGAGAGAGAGAGAGAGAGAGTTACCATAAAAACCCAACAAAGAATGCACGTAACTGCAGAGGCTAGAAATCCAGATTCTTGTGTCACCGCAGGAATTGCAAGGATTCCCGCACCCACCTAATGATATTTGATAGCATTCAACGGAATGGGATCACATTAAACCTTACTCATATACTAATATGGTAGCAATGAACATAAAAACAAGTGAGAAAAAATCAGTACTACGAGTACCAAACAAATAATAGACCAAGAATAATATAATTTAAACAAAAAAGTGCTCTGATTCTTCTGAAAAATTAGCAATTTGATGAAATACATTATTTAAGCTAGGTTCATTAATTCAATTCCTACTGACTACAATCTTCCTATAAAGCTGTACATATTCCGCGAAGTATTTCCTAATTCACTGATAGAAAAGCGAATACCGTCGTGCCCGCAACCAGTAAAATTGCACTCGATAGACTTCCTGATAAATACAAGAAAAACTAAAGTTACACAAAAAGTCACTGTATTGGGAGTCCATTGAGTTTGTAAAGGGGAAAAAAAAAAAAGTAATGGAGTAACCAGGTTCTCTCTTCAATGTGGCTTGGTTAAGGTTGGAGAAGAGCCGCTCGAACTCAAACACTTCATTCTCCTTCTGGGGAGGCTCGGATGGAGATGACCTCTGGCAGAAGCATTTCTGAAAGGCTGTTCTTCGGTGGCGTTGAAGTTGAGAGTTGTGCTGAGTGTGCAACAATTGGTTTCTCGAAGGGATCAAGAGAAGGGTCGGAACCTGAAAACAAGCACCCGACAAAGCCATTTCCAAGTTCCCAACTTCCCGGAACAGTTTGTAACGATGCTTTCCTTCCTTGTCTGTTGTCTCCACCGGATAACGTGGGCCACAATCAATCTACAGTCATACGGTTTATTTTTGGAAAATGCTATTGTAACGCATGAATTTGTTTAGCTGTTTATGTATTTTAATTTTTTTTAATTTTTTTATACTTAATAATTAAAAAAGTGAATATTAGTATATTAGTATATTTTTTTATTGTTTTAAAATATTTAAATATATTTCAAAGTTCTGAAAGAGAAATAAAAAAATAAAAATAAAAAGTGATATTTAGTCTATGGGGCAACCCATCGGTCACCACTAGCCGACAGATTAGCATTATCCTAGCATTTAATTTGGAGCAAATATTTTATAAGTAGGTGAAAGTATGTAAATAATATAAAGAAAAATTATATACGCAGTCTTAAATGTGCAAGTTCTGTATATCCATTTTGAAAAAAATTATTAAATTTTAAATTTATATTAAAAATTATTTTTTTAATATAGACTCCACTTTTTCTAAAAAGAAATGCCATATCTAACATTACTATAATATAAATAATAAAAAGATTGGAAAATTGATAACTTTCAAATAAAATATAAATGCTCATTTAAAAAGGATTAAAATTTCTTATAATTTGCTACCTGATATGCCACATGGATTATGTATTATGTTGTTTTGTACCTATGTTTACTACAAATTTGATACACTTTTTACTTCTACAAATTTGATTATTATTATTTTTTAATAATTTGATACACCTTGCCCATAACCTGTGGGTAAAATTACTGAAGCTTCTTCAAAACTTTCCAAGTGTTGTCTTCGACAAGTTCTCCAACTCATTTCACCAACATTTCGGTAACAGCTCTATTGCCATGACGTTTGATGCGGTGATCCAGCACAGCCTCGGGCTCAAGTTGAACCTCTCCAGAAGCACTGACCAACGGCAGAGAAGGAAGAGCTTGAACCTAGGCACCCTACTTTCACTTGAGGCAAGACACGGGGAATACGGGATGTATCCTTAATTTCGGCAACAGATCTAGACAATAGCCCACCGTACCAAGACATTGGACCACCCTGAAGGGATCTAAAACCTGGGTGAGAGTTGCAAGTGGTGCCTCGCAACCACTGTCTTCTGGAAGTAAGGTTGTAACCTAAGGTACACCCAGTCCCCTATAGCAAATTCTCTCTCTGTTCTTCGTTGATCTGTGTAGGTTTTCATTCTCTATTGAACAAAGTTTAGATTTTCCTTGAGAATTTGTTTTACTTGTCCTCTGCTTCTTATTAATTGATCCATCGCATCATTAGAAGTTGTCCTAGGAACATAGGTTGTGGGTTTAGGAGGCTGATAGCCATACAATGCCTCAAAAGGTGACATCTTGGCGGATGTATGGTATGAAGTGTTATATCACCATTCGGCAAGATGAAGCCATTGAGCCCAGTGTCAAGATTTAGTTTCCACATATCACCCAAGTACCCTTCCACAACCTTGCTTAACGCCTTGGTTTGACCATCATTCTGGGGATAGTACGCCGAGCTATGGCTCAAGGAAGTCCCTTGTAGGATCTCAGTCCGAGATGATGGCCTTAGGAAAACCATTGAGTTTAAACACTTCCTTCAAGAACACTTGTGCAACCACAGTGGCTATGTAGAGATGTGATAAGGTCATATAATGACCATATTTAGTAAATCTGTCTATCACCACTAAAATAACAACTGCTCTTTGAGATAAAGGAAGTCCTTCAACAAAATTCAAAGAGATTTCTTCTCAGGCTTGATCTGGGATGGATAGAGGCTATAAGAGGCCTATAGGTTAAAGGGTCTCGTGCTTGTTAACCTAGCAAACATCATAGTTTTTTACCAGGTTCTTAATTTCCTTCTCCATGTCATGCCAAAAAAAAAAAAAATCTCTCTTAACTCTTTGAGAGGGGTTCCATTTCTCATCACAATGGTAGAACAACCCTCTCTTTCTCTTCTCATCCATCAGTGCTGAAGAGATTTGTCTCATTAGGTGAAACATCTTCTGTCCATGCCATGGTGCTTAAGTATAATGAGACCCAAGGCTCGAATTAGAACTAGATTGGACACTATTCTTGTCCACCCAACCTTTAATAGATTTCTTTGCACTAGCCAAGTACTTTTCTTGTATTTTGGCCAAGCTAAAAGCAGCACTCAAGCTAGTCGAGTTCAACATCCAAATGGGAACTGGGATTTCATCCTTCAAGCAACTCAAAAAACAACTCAGCTTGTGTGTCTCCGAGAGAACCCTAAAGTTCGGTTTGGCCGCTGAGAATTTTGAGATGAAAATTTTGAGTTTTAAGATGAAATATTAAAATATTATATTTTAATATTATTATTGTTTTAGAATTTGAAAAAGTTGAGTTATTTATTATATTTTGTATGCAAATTTGGGAAAGTTATAATGATAAGATGTGAATTTTGAATTTGAGATTAGAATTTCTAATAGCCAAACTGAACCCAAGTCTGTTTGGAAGTACTTCGAATTGAGCCTTATAGGCAACCACAATAGTAACTTGTTTCAGCCTTGTAAGTGCTTTTCATTGGGTCATTATAGGTCGTTGGTCCAAATCAAACCAGTAAGGCCTTAGTAAATGTTTCCCAACTGTTAAATTAACCCCTCTGTTGCATCTTGGTACCATATTAATGCTTCCCCTTCCATGTAATATGATGCTATTAACAATCTTTTTATGCAGGTGGTGTTTAATGTAATCAAAATAGTGAGAGGCTTTAAAGACCCAACTTGCTTGGTCGTACCCCTCGAAATGAGGAAAGTCCAGTCCCACCCTCCTTTGGAAGCCCCTGCAAAAGTTCTGAAGCTCCATGTCCTAGTTAAAGTTGGGTTCCCTCTAAATTACTTGAGCCTGATTATTTGCCAAGGTTTGAACCATGTCAGTAAGCTGGGCAATAGCCTCTCTCATGGCTTGCATCCTTTCCTCCTGGGCATCCTGGCGTTGAACAAGCTCCTGATCCTTGGATCTGGTACCTTCTGCCATCAAGGACCAGTGCTGGTGATACTAGTTGTAATAGACTTGAAAATTTTGTATAAGAAATTACTAAGAACAGTGAATAACTCTAAAGGAAATTGTATTGATAAAATGGGTATAGTTTGAGGCACACCCAACCTCCAAGAAAAACAGATTCTCACAAGCAATTTCAATGAAACCCTCGTGCCTTCCCTCTTCCCCCCACACACTCTGCAGAAAATAACTAACACAGCTAATTACTTCACTACACATGGAAAATGGTAACGACATTACTAGGATAAAATACTAGAATACCAAAGACTTAGGTGCCGTTTGATTAGCCAACCCAACCCAAGTCAACTCAATTCAACTCATCTCATCTAATCATTATAACTTTCTCAACTTTTAAAACAAAATATAATAAATAATTTAACTTTTTTAAATCTCAATTCAATTTTTTCAAATCTTAAAATAATAATAATATTAAAAAATAATATTTTAAACTTTCATCTCAACTCAACCTCAACTCAACCTGCTATTTTAAAGTAGCAACTATCTTCTAGAACATAAGGTAAAAATGCCGCATTTTGCACCACCCTTTTGTTCCTGATGCTCCTTCTTCAAGCCAAGTCCTACACGCAGCGTTTAAGTAAATACTCTACTAGGCCGAACTATGATCAAGTCAATACACAGCCTTGGCCCAATGTCTTATGGGCTTCATAACACTTGGTTCGGCTTCAAGAATGGTGCCTTGGTTTTCAAAATAATGCTTTGCGTATTGAAGAACAGAGGGAGGGTGAGGAATGAGGGAGAGGGATTAGGAAGAAGGGTCGCTTCTGCCACGTCATTTGGTATTCGGTAAAAAAATTCTCTAAAAGGGTTGATATCTCTATCATTTTTCTTTTCAGAAAGACAGTATCACATGATTCACGTCATTTAAAGCGCAGTCTCAATAGGACAGCCGAAGCCCACTCAGCCTCAAAATGCTTTTATAGAAGAGCCAGCCATCACCACGGAGACTGAGGGGTGAAGTGGATCAAGAAATAATAGAAAAATCAGTTACTACGAAAGAGATTGATACCATTTCTTGTTCAAATTGCATACTTATTATATAGGTATTGACATCTATCAGCAAATTGCTCGAGCCTTTCCGTGCACTTAAATTGGGACTGCAAATAGAGTTGCCTCACCTGCCCCCATTCATGGCTTCCACTCATTTCCTCGTTGGTCCCCATGTCTTCCTCCCTTCTTGCAATTCCTTTAGAAAGAGCCATCAATCTTCATTTGGGCCATATGGGTCTTCTTCTCTTCACTCAAATTCTCAGTTCCAAAGGGTAAAAGCCATGGTTTCTGATTCAAACACTGCCAGAAGACGACTAGAGGTTGCTCTTTGACCCTCTTCTTATCACGCTCTCAGTTCTAGTTTCTGTATTTTCTCTGCTTGTTGAATTTTTGAGGTTTTTAATTTGGAGTTGGTTGGTGGGAATAATTAGATAGTATATAGTCCTGAAGAAAGGTTAAACAAGTTGGCGGATGAAGTGGACAGGGATGCTCCCCTGTCAAGGATGACTCTGTTCTCACCTTGCAAGGTAGTCACATTCTATTGCTTTGAGTTGACGTTTGTATCATTTTGGTTTCTCAATTATATGTTGAATTTGGTAGCCTACGTGGTACAGGTTAATGTTTTTCTTAGAATAACAAACAAGAGGGAAGATGGTTTTCATGATTTGGCATCGCTATTTCATGTAAGTTTAGTGCAGTTGGATTTTTTCTTCTTAAGTGTCAAAGTTTATTCAAGTTAAAACTATCGGATGATTGAATGCTATCTCCAGATAATACAATGTTTATTTTACATTCAAGTTTTCCTGCAAACTAATGTGTACGGGTTCACTTGAGTTTGTCACAGCTTTATCTTCTGGGTATTCCACGAAAGTCATATCTTATTCCCTTTTCGCCCAGGTTATAAGTTTGGGGGATATAATTAAGTTTTCTTTGTCTCCATCAAAAAGTAAAGATCGTTTGTCAGCTAATGTGTCTGGGGTTCCCCTTGATGAAAGAAATTTGGTGAGGCATAAACCTACTGTTCTTCTTATAAGATTCTCTTGTTCTAAATCTTATGAATATTGGAAACCTTGTTTTCGCAGATTATAAAGGCGCTTAACCTTTACAGGAAGAAGACTGGCAGTGAAAACTTCTTTTGGGTGTGAAACGTTTTTGGTGATTTTATTTTTTTGGCTATGTATCTGAATAATTTCCAAATATTACAGACATGATACTAGTAAATGAAGTTGAATAATTTCAACTTTCCAATTCAAAAATTGTGGGCAGATTCATCTTGACAAAAGAGTGCCTACTGGGGCAGGACTTGGTGGTGGAAGTAGCAATGCTGCTACTGCATTGTGGGCAGCAAATCAGTTTAATGGTTGTCTTGCAACTGAGAAGGAACTCCAAGAATGGTCAAGTGAGATTGGTTCCGATGTTCCCTTCTTTTTCTCTCAGGGAGCAGCCTATTGTACTGGTCGAGGCGAGGTATGTCTTTGTTTAACAAAAATTCATTTTGCAGTTCAGAGATTAGTTATTTCTTATTTCTTATTCCTATCAAGTTCTGTTAGCACTTTTTGTGTTGAAGTCGATTGTAGATAGAGGACTGGCAGTATTACCATAACTGTAACCCATTTGATACCAGACAGTTACAAGTTCTTTCGATGCATGATGAACGCATGTCCTGATATCGAATAGTTATTAAAGGCAGATTTTGGCATTGTGAGAACCTTTCTTGAGACTTAATATTGTTCTTGTTGATCACACTATTTTACTCTTGCTATGTGTGCATTGATCTTTAAGTACCAGTGATGGTCAGATCATTTTGTCATGTAAAGAAATGGAAAGTTGACTTTTATTTTTCCAACAAATGAGCCTGGATACCTTCAGTTATTTGTCTGGCATTTTCCACAACAATGTACCCTCTGATATCTATCCTTCCCCCCAATCACATGCGCACCAACACATAGAAAAGAAACTGAAAGTTGTATATTTTAGTCCTCGAATTGCTTGGATAGAAGTTCATAGTCTGCTAGAGTTCCCACAAGAATTTTGCTCTTGACTTTTCCAGGTTGTTAAGAATATACCACCACCAGTACCTTTGGACATTCCAATGGTTCTCATAAAACCCCAGCAGGCATGTTCTACAGCTGAAGTTTACAAGGTAGTGCAGATTTGGAGATAATCATCAATTTTTTTTTTCTTTTTGGCGCTTGTTTTAGACAGTTGATTTTTTCTGAGAAAAGCCTTGACTTTTCTTTTCTGAGAAAACCATGATTTTTCTCAGCGCCTTCAGTTGGATCAAACCAGTAAGGTTGATCCTTTGACATTGCTGAAGAAGATCTCAATGAATGGAATATCTCAGGATGTTTGCATAAATGACTTGGGTATGTTTGAACTTCTGTTATTTTCTCTCCTTTTTTCCTTTGTTTTTGTTTTCCTTTATATTTTCTTTGTACCTTATTCAAATTTCCCTTATTTTCTCATTTGGGTAAGTTCAGGTTAGGCTTCTAATTTGGCTCGTTTAGGGACCATTTATGTGCGCTCATATCCTAGACATTTGGAATCGATCCCGGTAGTATAGGGTTGTTTTCTTTAGATATTCTTTGGTTTTTTTTCTTTTTCTTTTTGTTTAATAAGTATTTTCTTTGCAGAACTTCCTGCATTTGAGGTTCTGCCATCTCTAAGAAGATTAAAACAGCGTGTATGTGCAGCTAGTCGTGGACAATATGATGCTGTTTTTATGTCTGGGAGGTTGGTACAAGTATTTAAATCTTTATTTCCACTTTGGCATTTAGCCCAAGTTCAAGAATATATGTATATGTATATGTATATTTATACATGTAGGTATTGTGTGTATCTTTGTTTGACATAAATTTGTTCTGTTTGTACTTATATAAGATTGATATTCAGATAAATTAGATATATTATGGTATGGCACTGAAGTCAAACTGCTCCTTTTATTTTTAATCCTGACACTGTCATTTGCTTGATTGTACAAAATCATGGAAAGCTTGTACAAACCTCAGATTATCTTGAATAGCTTGCCCCATCATCCATAGAGGAACAACTCTTTCAAGGCATAATCCTCATGCCATAAAATCAAGCCAAAAGCTCACCTACTCATGCCAACCACAAAACTAAAACAACCTGCGAACTCCTCCAAACTTGCCTGAAATTCTCCAGAGACTACATCTCTGGGTACCTCAAATCAATTCCTTCATCAAATGGCCCCAAGCTTCCCGATATTTAGGAGCTAAATTTTCTCAAAAGGTGAATCTCCACCTCCTCTCTGAAATGCCATAACCATTTTTCCAGTAAATCTTTTGTCAAAGTACTTAATTTTGTCTCCCCAAAAATACTCATTCTAGAAAGGAGAGTGCACTAAAATCTAGCCTTCAAGATTAAAATTGAACTCATCGACCATCCCACCCCATAGATTACTACACTGAAACTTCACCAATCTGTTCAAACGAGTGGAGATATAACTTTGGCACACTGGCAGACTGGATAAAGAATAATTTGGCACACTGGCAGACTGGAGAAAGTACTCTTTAAGAGTAAGCCTACCATCCTTTGACAAGTACAACTTATTCCACCCCATTAAAGGTCATCCATTTTCTCCATAATTGGATTCCACAACACACTTGTTTTATGAAGATGCCAAAGTCATACCAGCATATTGTGTAGGCAGAGAACACGCTTAACAACATAAAACACCCACTGGCACCAAAACATCTTCAATTTCTCCCACTAGAATATTCTCACTCGTTCCAAGTTCACTTTCAAGCTAGATATTAACTCAAAACAGATGCAGTGTAAAGGAGATGTTCTAGGTTAGCATCACTAAAATTTATTCCACTATCCTCAAAAAGTAGACGAGAGATAAAAGTTTGTCTAGATCCATCCCTAAACTGAAAAACCAGATTAAAAAGATTACCCTCAACTACTCTAGAAAGCATTCACTGAGGGTTTGCATTACAAGAATAGACAATCATAGAGATAATGTATCCCCTTTCCTCAATCCCTTAGAGCTGTTGGAAAAAGAGGAAAAAGAAAAGAAACAGAGCCCTCACTTTATTGATGGGGGACATTTTTATCCCTTGTTGATCAAGCAAGGTCGCACTGAGACTGAGAACACCAATGGAACACTCTCTTACCCCCACTGACCAGCTAGTGTGTTCTAGTATTAACCAAAAATGAAACTACACTGCCACAATGTGTGAAATAATACAACTACATCTTTCTTTGAAACCCATTTATATCCAATAAATAAATTGGGCATTCCCAATTTACTTCCCAAAGTACTTACTACTTTTGAGTCAACAATCCTAACACTCATTCTCAACAAGAACTGAATCCAAGATCTATCTCCCCTCCACAAAAGCATTCAGAGAATTGTGCAATAGATTTTCCCAACACTACCTCCAATATACTTGCAAAAATCTTCACCAGTAATTTATAAATGTTCACTACTAAAGTACTGTGCGACTAGGAATCTTGCTTCCCCAGGACAGTTAAGAGTTACTGTTGCCGTTTACTGAGTCTCAAAGAGCACTTTTTGTCCGTGTTGGTGAATGGAAGCTGGACCAAAAGTCTGTAATATTGTTAATCGAGCATTGCTAGGCAAATGGTTGTAATATTGCAACAAAGGGGAGGCATGTGGCAATTGATGGTGGAAATTATGTATGAGTATGGGGGTGGATGGTGCCCAATGTGGTTAATGGGACATTTAGAGTGGGTGTATGGACAAAAATTTGTTGAGAATTGGGAGAATTCTCTAGGTCAGCTAGATATGAGTTGGGCAACAGGTCTAGAATTCATTTCTGGCATGATTTATGGTGTGGATGTCAAACCTTAAAAGAATCTACCCAGAACTATGCTGAGTATCTTCTTGTAGGGAGGTGTTAGCCATTGGTGGCTTATATGTACCGAGGCAAAAATGGCAGTCAACATTGGAGTGTAACCTTTACCAGACCAGTAACAGGATTGGGAAGTGGAAGTGGTATTTTTCGCTGCTTGACTTCCTGTATTCATTCAGTGTGAAGAAAAACTGCGAGGATCAATCAGGTTGGATTCATTCAAAAAGGAAAAAAAGTTTGAGATTAGATTTTTGTGGCAGATATTGCATCCCACAGCTGAGCGTTCTTTTCCTTTAAAAAGCATTAGGTGGAATTAGTCCCCCCCTCTAGGGTGGCTTTCTCTGTATGGACAGTAGCCCATGTAACATCTTGACTATGGACAACTTAAGGAAGAGGCGTCTTCTGGGTCATAGATTGGTGTTCCATGTGCAAGAACAGTGGGGAAACTATCACCATCAATTGCTTCATGGTAATGTAACTAGGGGTTTGTGGGCATTGGCTTTTCACCTCCTAGAGATTTAGTGGGTGATGCACCAAGGGTGGTGGAGTTATTGGCAGTTTGGGGAGGTAGGCGGGGAGGCAATTATGTATGGAAGATGGCTCCGATAAGCTTAACAGAGTGTATTTGGAATAAACATTATGCTTGCAATTTGGAAGACACTGAGGTTAGGTTTGGTAACTAAGTTCAAACACAAAATTCTCATCTCATCTCATCATTACAAGTTTTTCAAATTCTCACACAAAATATAATAAACAATTCAACTTTTTCAAATTCCAAAACAAGAATAATATTAAAAAATAATATTTTAAACTTTCATCTAAAACTAAAAATTCTCATCTCACTCTTCAAACCTAACCAGAGAGAACACTACCAGGGCTAAACATCTTTACGCTCAAAGCTTTGTAGGAATGGTTTCTAACCTATGTATACTTCCAATGTAATTGGGTAGCACCCCTTAGCTCTTTTAATGAAATTCAGTATCATTACTCATATATAAAAATAAAACACTTCTTAGGCACCAACATAATAAGGGAAGCATTTAGAGACTTCTCAAGCCTGTGGTTATCATGAAATTCTATAAATAAAGCCATAACATCTCCCAGCAGAACCGTCCAACATTGTTTGCAAAAGGCCATGGTGAGCCCCCATCTATATTTGAGCTCTATCCACTCTCTTTTCCCTGCATACTTTAGCATTACTTCCTTCTCAAAAAATCTTTCCAGTGATAATGTTTCTCTTCTCTATTGAAAGAGGTTATGATTCAGTTTTCCAGCGAACAGAACCAGGAAGCCCATATAAACCATAATCATTCCTCCTATTCTGGTTTTTCCAAATGGCAAAGTGAGCTATTCACTGATTTTTTTTTTTGATAAGTAATCAACTTTATTGAAACGAATGAAACTAGGCAGAGCCCATGTACACAGGAAGTACACAAGATGAGACACCTAATTACATTCTAGAAAGCTGAAAAGAAAACAAAAACTCATGAACACTCTCTCCCTTTAATACAATAGCAGAAAACCACTGAAAAAGAGAAGATAAAGAAATTAAAGGGAAGACAAAGAGAAAGGGAGAGAATGTTCATGAGTGTCATAGACAAAGAGAAGACACCTTATAAAATGACTTAACAGAAAATGTATTGCTCCCCGAGTGTTTCCACATCAACCGATCTCTCCCATTTGCATCCATCTTTACAGAATACAAAAAACCTGCAATCTCATCAAGTTCCCAATCCTGTGCATTTCTAGTGAAATTAACATTCCAATGTACAACCCCATCGACACGACACAACACCTCTGAAACAGAAACCTGCTGATTACCAACCAATATGCTTTTACATTTCGGTCATTCTGGGCCGGTCAAACAATTGGAAAATAGAAATAAAGTCGGTTATTTCAGTTAAATTGTATCCATAATCAGTTGTAGCATTGGATTATCTATTAAAAATTCTTAATTTATTTACTATGTTTGTGCTTGCTTCTATGGGTATGCACGCAATGAAAGAAGACAACCATCTCAATTATTTTAAGTCTTCCATATAACAGATGTTGACATGTAGTTTTTCATCTTCTTTACCATCATAAACACATTTTAATATTCTCAATGTACTTGATGCAGTGGAAGCACCATTGTTGGAATTGGTTCCCCAGATCCTCCACAATTTATATATGATGATGAGGACTACCGCGATGTATTTTTGTCAGGTAAGTCTCAGATAGTTATGCCTCATAGCTTATCATTTATTTGTCTCATTCATGTCTTTGAAGTCCTAAGCCAATTCCTAACATTAATGAAATTTGAAACAAGTAGAAATGTTCATTTCAAAATCCTTGGGAACGTACTAATTATAGGATTCCTCTTAGATGGTTGAGTTGGGCTGAATTATTTCTGCTGTTTTTGGCATGAAATGGGGTAAATTTTAGGATACAATGCACTAAATCCCTTGTGATTTGATGGCTATCTATTGAGAACCGGGGGGGTTTCTGTATTTTCTAATTGCACCCTTGTGTTTCCCCATTGCTCTGATTTGGTCTTTCCATCCACTTTCCATTTAAATAGATCTTTAAGTAAGATTTAAATGCTTTATTAACGTATACTGTCATGAAAGGTGACAAAAAGTTGAAAACATTTTATGTTTTATATCATCTTGGTGTATTTTACTCTAGATTTTATTTAAAATCCAGTGAGATATGATTTTGTTTATCCCAAGATCTCCATTATGTATGTGTTTCGAACCAAAATGGAAACTTCCAATTGGTGATGTACTGATCCAGATTATAACTAGGGATGCGACCTATGTCTATCCATTATTTTTATTAATACCCTCACTTATGATGGAGGAATACTGTGGTTACATTTGGTGGCAACAAGATAATAATAAAAAATAAAAGAAAAGAAAACAAAGTGACAAAAATCCGAACACTATCCTACTAAACTAAAAAACAAGAATAGCTGCAACTTATGTACAACCTCTTACATATGACAACTATAGAGAGTGAACCAATTTCACCTCTCTTCTGCAGCATAGTGATGGAACCCTGTACAATCCACAGCCAACAACTCCCTAACCTCTCTTGGAACAGACTTGTAGGTAAAGCATTCACAAGAGACCCCTTTTGCTTTGTCCTTAGCCATCAAGTTAGCCTCTTTGAAGGTATGAACCAAGTTAACATCAAGAGTACGAACATCTGTAAGATTCTGGCCCAAAAATCCCTTACCAACCAAGGCACCCCAACACATCCTTTCATCCAACTTATCACCAGCTGCAAGTCTGATTCCAAAGTGCAACATATCCCGACTATGATTGGTAAAAGCAAATTTTCTCTTCAACTATGATTAGTAAAAGTCATTCTTTGCGCGCACTCAAGTGAATATGCATTTATTATTCCCCGTGGATATCTTCATACACATTTTGTTTGGAGTCATCAATTATTGTGGTTTTTCAATCCTATTTGCATGTGGTGATATTTTGCAAGACTTCCTTGTTAGAGTATTTCCACACCTCGGAAGAATAAAAATACAAAAGGTTTTTCTGCATAGACCTTTAGTGAAGTATCTTTCATTACTAAAAACTAACAGTATATACTACATATAAAAAAATATATTTTTTATTCATCATAAATTAGTTCGTATTCACATTGCATGTTATATATTTCTGCATAGCAATATTTTGCCATAGACTTGGATCCCTGCTATTGCAATATTTTAAGAGGTCATATTTTATTTCTCAGGGAAAGATGAGAAGGGGAAATGTATTGTTATCCTTTTATTTTTAATATATGTGCAATGTTCAATAACTTTGACAAACACCTTAAGGCTTAGATACCATATGCAAGTTCCAATGTTTTTTTGTGTTAAAATGATTTTATTCCTAACAAAATGAACCAATAGGCTACTACTCTCCCTCCCTTTCAATTATCTATAAGTTTGCTTAAGATGATGATATCTTACCATTGAATTATTTTTAAATGCAGAGGCCAACTTTCTCATTCGCGAAGTAGATCAATGGTACAGAGAACCTGCTTCAACAAGTGCTAGTACATCAGCATCCAATTCCTCCGAGTCTAATGAGTAATCACCCCCTATTAAGCTAAAATAGTTTTATCATTTTAGGATGAAGAACTTTAATTTGTGTTTCCTACATCCTAATGTGATGCATACCAAAGATCTGTACACAGCAGCAGAAAATTCAAGTAACAATAAAAATAAGCACTTTCTGTTTAGGAGAGACCATACTTAGGAGGTGAAAAGATGCCAAACCCACTTTTTGATAATCGATTATTCCTTAGAAGTCAAGGAATTGCTTCACACAATTAACCCACGTCATTGGATTGTTGCCAAAGTGATGAGGAAACAGCATCTTGAAATTTTCATGCTTGACTCTCTTGTTGCACCCCTTCCTCCCAATTAGAAACTAGTGATGAACCCCTTATCCTTGGGTTTCCTCAAGTTGTGCTAGGGAGTGCCCATGCTATATCGAGAGACGAGAGAAACTCGTGGTGTTCAGTCTCTTCAATAGTATGAAGCTTTGCTCTTATATCTTTGATGTGGTGGAGAGCACAAAGATTGATATCACTTTTCAATAAGGGTGAAAGCACGAGTATTTTTTGTTAAAAGTTCATCTCTAATCAGAGCCCCAACAGTACTAATATTAATGCATGATTTTAGAATAGGATGAAGTCTTGCACCATTCATATTCCGAGAGTGACTCGATAATTTTCTAAGAGAAGTGTTACATTTATAAAAAAATACCCACAAATTAACGTAGTTTGTTGTAGTATATCAAGTTGTCAAGCTCTTTAGACTAGAAAATAGATCTAAAATGTCATATCTAGGAGCCAATACATCAATTCTTAGTTTTACTTTTGTGAAATCTCTTTTCAACTAAACATTTCTATAAGCTTAATATATGATCTGCTTTAAGTTTATGTAAATACCATCTATGCTTATTAGTGAAATTTTTAAGAACAAAATATCTTGGATTTAGCATCGTCAATCTGATTCATTTGGTCGCATCTAGGGTTGTAAATAAATAATACTAATCGACAAGTAGCTTTGAGATTAGTTTAGTCAAATCCGAGTTCAATTCGATTCATTTATTAAATAAGTTGTTGTGAATTCAAACTTATTATCGATTATTAAATAATACAACTTGTATAAAGTTTGTTCAAATCATATAAATTCAAATAATTTTATATTAATTATATTTTTTTTATAGTTTTATGATTTTATCTCTCTATTTATAATAAGAATATTTTTAATATTTAAAGAGAATAGAGAATCGTACTCTTACAAAGATATTAGCAAAAAATCAGAATTTTACTTTTACAAAGTTATAAAATTTAATATATATATATATATATATAATTTATTTCATCAAAATATAGCAACGTAAATAAATTTCCAGTTAAACGCAACCAACTCTACTAACTCGAACGTGTCTGTATCTCTCTCTCTCTCTGTCGATCGCCGCTGCCTCCTACCACCGCAAGCCCCCTAATCTAACTTGTCACACTCCCTCTCTCCCTACTTACTCTGCCGCTGCCGCCTTTCTCTTCCCCTTTTTCTTAGTTCTACGCCTTTTACTAAGGCCTTTCAATCTCTCCAGCACAGGAACCATTTCGGACGAGGAGCACCCACTTCGTCCAAGCCCGACGTCGCAGCTTGCAAAATCTATCCCTTCCCAGGCCGTTACCATTCATACGAACGGTCATTATCATCAAGTGCAGCCCTTGCAAGGTGTCCTTTTTTTCCTATATCTTCATCCATCATCCCGCAAGGGAAGGTCTTCATGCGTTTTACTGGAATTCCTCCACTTCCTGTAAACGTCATTTACTATTTCACACGATTCTAGTTTTCGCAGGCATTTTCACAAACACCTGGAGGGATACCGCATTTTCGCGATCCTCTCACTACTCAACTGCTTAAGTGCAACATTTAACACGTTGATGGCCACCACAAGAATTGTTAAACTCGCTTCAGGTTTTTTGGATGAATTGCCTGCGTATTTGTCGTGGAGAGTCATCAATTGTTGGTCCAAGAATCAGTATCGATTTATGACCAGCAGTAAGCGTGTACAAGACCGAAGCAAGAACAAACGTGTGCACGACCTGGAAATCGTAACCGAGAAGTGGAAGATAGCCAACAAGGTCCTCTTCTTAATGGAGATTCTAAAGAAAGAGCCTGAGATGATCATTCCCGTCCGATCACTGTACCAGTACCGCAGGCAGATCAACCTCCCAAAGCCCCACAAGATCTCAGACTTCATTCGCAAATCCCCGAAACTCTTCGAAGCCTACAAGGATCGAAACGGCGTGTTATGGTGCGGAATGACCAAGCGAGCCGAGGACCTGGTGGAAGAGGAGGAGAGGATAATCGATGAGCACCAAGACAAGGCGGCTGAGCATGTGACGAGGTTTCTAATGATGTCGGTGGATAAACGGCTTCGTTTGGATAAAATTGCTCATTTTAGACGAGACTTTGGCTTGCCAATTGATTTTCGTAATACCTGGGTGCACAAATATCCTCAGTACTTCAAGGTGGTTAAATGCAACGACGATGAGATTGAGCATTTGGAACTTGTTTCTTGGAACCCAGCTTGGGCTGTTACGGAGTTGGAGAAGAAGGCAATGGGGATGAGTGAAGTTAACAACTATGCTCATACCCCTGGATTACTTTCGCTTCCTTTTCCTTTGAAGTTCCCTCCCAATTACAAGAAAGTGTATAGATATGGAGGAAAGATTGATCACTTTCAAAAGAGGTCTTATCTGTCCCCATACGCCGATGCCCGCGAACTGAAACCCGGATCACTAGAGTTTGATAAGAGGGCGGTAGCCATTATGCATGAGCTTCTTAGCTTTACAGTTGAAAAGAGATTGGTGACTGATCATCTTACGCATTTTCGCCAGGAGCTTGTGATGCCACAGAAGTTGATGAGACTTCTTTTGAAGCATTTTGGGATTTTCTATGTCTCGGAGAGAGGGAAGAGGTTCAGTGTCTTCTTGAAGGAGGCGTTTGAAGGCTCGGAGCTCATCGAGAAAGGGCCATTAGTGCTTTGGAAGGAAAAGGTCCTGGGTCTTGCTGGTTACAGAGGAAAGAAGAAGAAAATTCAAACGGCAAGTGACATGTCAGACATGGGAGATGATGATGGCTTGTTTGAGAACGATTCTGAGAATGAAAACATTGAAATACAGCTTGGACAAGAAGATAATAGCACTGGCAGATGGGTGGAGGATGCTCTTCTAAGAGACAACGATGAGATGGAGATTGGAGATGTTAGCTGTGCATACGAGGATGCTTGAGGTCAATACATTTTTGTTCACAATTTATTTAAGAAAAAAGAAGATCACATCTTTGTTAAATAGAGTACGATAGACCTCATTCTAACCTGGATTGGATTATGAGGTAGTAGTTAATAGTGGAAGAGTAGCAGTTTAGTTGAAAACAGGTTTTAATGTAAAAGAAAAGTTGAAGTTCGTCCATTGATTTCCGAGTCTTCAAAGCATAAATCATAGACGCAAAATAAGGCAAGAAGGAACCGATTTCCATAAAACTTCAAAATGATGTGACGAAACTGTTCTATACATGCAATCCCACTATCGACGACGTTTAGGTGATCAGTGGTTTCAGTTAAAAAAATCATTATCATTTTTATTTTCTGAAATTCAACTTTGATTTTTCGAGGCATAACCTTAACCAATAGTTTTAGTTTGTGAGCTTAGTGTGTATAGACATCCATTCGGTTTTCTGGTGATTGATCAGGACGACAGGAACCATACTTCGAAAGCTTCATTCTTTTAAGGTTTTGTTTTGGCTTAACTGCATGCATTCCAGTGCCCAAGCTCGCTCTCTCTCTCGTATGCATTTTTCGTTTTTCAAGTCTTAAAATAAATGAGAGGGTAAAAGGAATCAAGCAAAGGATTCTTTGATGCTTTCTTTCACTAAAAGCTTATCCACCAACAATATAATCGACACCACAGCATCATAAGAACCAACACCAACATGAAATCCACTCACATTTTTTTAGGTCTTCCTTTTCTTTTCTTCTTTCTTTCATTTTATTCATTAGAACTCCTTTCCCTCACCCACTACAGAGAAGGAAAAGATACAAACCGTCTGGGTAAACTAAAAAGATCTTTCCCTTCGAAGGGGGAAGTCCACTCCCTAGAACCAGCAGCAGATGATGCATCAGCAGTGACCACTCCACCATCCTGCAACCCTGCTCTGAGCAAACCATTTGCATTAGGCACTGATCTCATAGATGGCTGAGCATTCACTCCAGAAGTATTTGAATCGTGTGTGTTGTTCCTTGAAAATGGAGGCAGCCCTAGCCACAATCCATTGGGACTCGGTGAAGACACACCTCTATCCAAAGTCCAATCTATGTTGGTGTAATCTAAGTGTGACGTCAAACCACCTGTGTTCCAATCTACAGGAGATGATGCCCCCGACGAGCTGGATGAACCCAAACCAGAGAAGAGTCCAAGGGAAGAAGCAGCAACAAGGGTAGGAGATGCAACTGTTCTACTCCATAAACCATTCCCTCTACTGGGTCCAGGGGAATCTCCTGGGCTGTGGCCGGGGAAAAACTGTTGTTGTTGCTGATATTGAAGTTGGTGGTACATCTGCAAGTTCTGATTGTTTGCACTGAGGCTTATAGTGCTAGGAATTTGTTGCAAAAAGCCACTGGATTTCATAACTTCAACACCATTAGTAGGATACCAACTGGTGGCTGTTCCTGGGGGTGATGAGCTCATGCTACCGATTGACCCCTGTTTTGTATTGAGAGATTGAGGTCGCTGCATCATTTTAACTGGTTCCCTCACTGTTCCAGCCTGAAGGTTCTTAAATTCAGTTCCAACGGCCACATATCGGGTTTCAGCCTTTGCTGGTGACGTCAACAACTGCATAGATGATGCCAAAGAATAGGAAGCTGAAGGATTTGAGCCAGCACTTGACCACTTTTTCTCAGTTGGCATTGCCGTTTGTTGGGGTTTTGGCCATTCCAACTTCGGTTGACTTCTCTTCGAAGGCTGCAGCAAATTTTTGCTCCCAGGCTCTGAAACATGAACTGCTGTTTTTGTGTAGTTAAAATCCTTTTCATCCTTTTTATGTTGTATTGTAGGAGGATTTGGTTTCATTTGCAGCCTTGAGTTTATGGAGGCAGCTGAAAGCTTGCCATTACTAACAGTTGGAGGATCACCATTTTCTTCTGGTTTAGGTGGAGCAGATGATGGCTCTTGCTTCATTAGTTTTATAGTTTCTGCCGCCTTATCAAGATCACCCTCACAGGCAACGACAGCTCTTTCTACTTCTGGTTTTGAGCACTTGTATCTTGTTTCCATATCTGCAATCTGGGCAAGCTCTTCTGATATGTCAATTTTCAAATTACTCCCAGCAAGGTTTTGATCCATGTGCTTTTCTGCTTCTTCGCCACCTTCAAACAGCCAATTAACTGACTGCTCTACTTTTCCTTCATTCATTATGAGGGCCATTGTCGCCCGCTCATGTGGAAATCCCATTTGCACAATCTGTTGAGCAAGCAATTCAAGCTTTCTTGACATGAGATAGCCAGTACAACGCTCATGCAATTCCTGAGCTCGCTTTTCCTTTTGACGCTGATGCTTCCGTTCATTCTTCTGTCGGATTTTTTCTCGCTTGTCACCGTCAGCACCTGGTATTATCGTTTCTTGCCGAACAGGAGGATTTGCCATTTTCTCTTTATGGTCTTCTGACTCACCAGACCAGCTACCATTATTTGAGACAGAATCATACTCAACCCCAGCTACAAGCAAGCCTCCAGGATGCTCATCTGTCTCATCTATGTTTTGGAAACGGCCATTAGTTTGAAGAGGCGAAGCAGAGGATGTTGGGGGCACTTCAAGAGTATGAAATGTTCCCAACAGTGGATTGTATGCACTAGCAGGGATGCCACTAGTTCCATTAGTGGGCCCTGAAGACTTAGCAGAAGCTTTCTGGGTTTCCTTGCTGGCCTTTTTGTCCTTTGACTTAGATTTTGAAGCTGGAGACATCTTAGAAAACACAAATGCTCCTGCAGTGTTCAAAATAAATAATAAATTATGCAGCAATTCTCTAGATGACTTACTACAAAGTTCTAACAGTAGCAACAAGATATGCATCAAATATCCTTTGAATGCCATTGATTAGTGTCTTCATGACATTAATAGATTGCATATATCATTCAATTATACTGCTACTGAACCATATCCATATTGATTACACAAACTCAACAGGAGAAATATAAACCTTAAAAACCTGAATGTTTACATATGAGTGCATAACATTTTCTCAGGAGAAGAAATCGTTGATAACTAACTAGACGGATTCCATTTATCAAAAACTAACTAGACGGATTCCAATTTGAAAAACCAGCCCCTCATTGCCAATAATTAACTGATCAACTTCAGGGAAAACACACCTTTTTTTCATGATAAGAGAGGCATATTAATATAAAAGAGTAGCATATAGCAAATCAGGAAAAGAAATTCTAAGGTAAAAAAGAAGGGGAAACATCAAATTATACTGGGATTTCAGAGGCTGAAAAAGTACGGTTTAAAAGAGCATCCCATCATACTACTAAGAATAAAGACTATCTTGCTATAATTTCCATGGTGCAAGGACTTCTACAGCATCACCCAACTCAACATCTCTTCCAACCCCCCACCCACACACCCAAACACACATACAAAAAAATCAGTTTCAAGCAAGGAAATTCAGCTAATCAGAGCCCCCACAGAACTGTTTTTATAAGTAATAATCATTTCATTAAAAATGCTAAAATGCACAATCAACATACAACAAGGAGAGCCCCAACAGATCTTTATATCATAAAACAATACAACAAATGAAACGAGAGTCACTCAATGCACAAGTTATAGATGATATTCCATCTTCATAAGTAATTTCTGTAAGCAGAAAAGCAAATGCTAAATTGCCAGATTAGGATTAAATTTATCCATTCCACATATTGAAATTTATCCATCTGCTTCCAGTTTTCTTGTTAAATTCCACATAAACTGGACGATACTTCAAAATTTCACATTGAACTCACCCAGAGGAAGCCTTGGCTGTGGTTTGAAATAATAAGAACTTGAATCTCTCTTTGCATACCACAAGATTCTAAGGAACACAAAGAAGGGGAAAGATTTCGACTGACTTTAAATTGGCGCATGAACCTTAATTGCATATTTAACCTTTGATCAAAGAATTGACTTCCAATATCTTATTGCATCTATTTCAAACTAGTCTGCGTAAGTGTGTATGAGCATCTACTTCTTCTTTTTTTTTGGATAAATTGTATGAGCATCTACTTATAAGAAAAAAAGTGTGTATGAGCATCTGTGAGAGAGAGAGAGCTATAAGAACAAGCAATCAGTTATGAGAAATATTAGAAGTCAAAAGTAATTAAAAAAACTAAAGCCACATTGAGACAGTTTTTTCCATAACGCAAAAACCAAAGATCACTCTTTATTTATTTCTTTAGTTTGATAGGAAATATTAACCGAGGACAGAACTCAACCCCTGCATAAACAGATATATAAGGTCACATTTAACTGGTAAGATAAGCTAAGACCTAAACTGCACACCGGCATAAACAGATATTTATAGTCACATTTCATGCCTACCAATACATATGGAGTACTAAACTGTAAGTCTTCTCTGGTAAAATCCTCTTGTTAACAAAGCAGCATAATTTTCATTAGCTGTATTGAACCTATCTAGGGAGTTGGACCAATTATCTGTTCCAATGAATAGTCCTACTCACTAATCATTTTAAGCAATCAGGCATTAAATCATAACTGTGCTTCTCAACAGCCAAAAAAAAAGGGAAAAAAAAAAAAAACATAATATCCCAACCCTCTTATGCGACCAACCAATCAAAAAAATTTCCTATCGGGGTTGGTCACGAGCCTTGCTTGAAAGTCTTGTATCTCAAATCCTTGTTTTAAATTTATCAGGTGATTTTAAAATTGAGCCAAAATTAAGTATTTAAAATTCTTCCAAGTATTTATAACCGTCCAAAATTATTTTAAATGGGGCATGTTACGTGTTATTGAACCAAGCCTAAATTTTAAAGTTAGCCTCTTTAATTTCTGGAGCCCTAAAAATAATATAGTTTTTGCAAGTTCCTTTTTGTTTAACTAAAATTATTTCTCTTAAAAAATATTTAGTTAAGATTCACCATTTTATTTTTCGTTAAAAACTCTATTTATTTGGATGAAGAATAAAAGTTTGATTTTGCACTTAGACCATTTCAATTTTCTCTATTTCTTTCTCTCTTATTTCCTTTTTATTTCTCTATGTTCTAATCTCCACCTTTGGATTTATATGTTCACACACACTCTATCTTTTGGTTACTCTAAACATAAGTCTCTCTCTCTCTCTCTCTCATATGGGTGTTTAGATGATGACCAAGTGTTGTGGGAGGGTTTAACTGAATGATGTTTGTGTGTGAGAATGATGGTGCAACCAATTTAGGACCATGTAGTATTGGTGTAATATGCCACACGTGTGTGTGTAGTATGGGCCACATGTTGGTAAATTTGTGTTCATAGGTTGGACGTTTCAGGTCTTAAGTTATATGGCACGGGTTGTGTTTATAGGAGCTATAGGTGTAAGGCTAAATAGTAAAGGTTACATTATGTGACCACGAATGGGTTAAATTATGGAATTATGATCAAGTGCTTGATATGTTGAATTGAATTGTGCATGTATGGAGGAAGGGTATTGTATTTATAGTGCGAATCTCAAGTTGTAAACCTTGAGTGAAGCATGGGAGCTCACTTTATGAATTAGAAATGGTGTAATATAAGTAGAAGCATGCAAGGGATTTGTAAGACCATGATGTTAAATGTAAAGTGTTTTAAAGGTGTGACCTCAATATGGTCCTAGTTCATGGTCTTGAAATTAGGTAAAGTGAAGGGGTCAGTAGAGCTTGGATTAGAAGATGGCAAGGTCATAAATTAGTAGTGAAGTTGGGCTTAAGTAGTTAAAGGTTTAGGATTCATGAAAATGGCTATGTTTCAAGGATTGAATGATGGCTTGTATAAGTGATGTGAATGTGATGTTTATGAATACTTTTTTTTTTATAAGTAAAAATTTTATTCAGCGAATGAAATACGCAAAGCCCATGTGCACAAGAAGTATACAAAAGAAACACCTAAGAACATTCAAGTACTAAAACAGCGAAAACAAAAACTCATGGACTGCCCCACCATTAAGAACAATGGCTGAAAACCAAGAAAACAGGGAAAACATAAAAAATTTCCAGAGGTGTAAGTTTGTAAAATTATGAATGTTATGAGGAAGTATGCTAATAAAGAGTTGAAGGAGATTAATTGGACAATGATAGGTCTAGGAGAAAGGAGGTTTAAGTAAAGCATCAATGGAAGGATTAGACCACGTGGAATAGAAGGCATCTATAGTCAAGAGTAGTTTTATTATGCAAGTTATAAGTTTAATGTTTCTAATGTGAATGAAGGAAATGATATAAAGTTATGAATGCATGTAGGTTACCATCTGACATTCACATGAATGGACTGCAAGAAATGAAATAGGCATGGAGTCCATGTAAATATTATGTTCATACTCTTCTAGAGTTTTCTAAATGATATGAAAATGAAAATGAAATATTTCTTTATAAAAATGAAATGAAATGCTTTTATAAGAAAATTTTCATTTTTATGCAATGAAAGGAAATGAGATATTTTTCTTAGAAATGAAATGAGGTTTTATAAATCTATGCTAAGGTATTAATGCTTTGAGGTCTAGTATGTAATGGCCTTTCTTTGGCAACCCCTTTTTATACATCTCTATGATATGTAGTCTTAATGACTTTTGTACTGTTTTTCAGGGTTAGCTTGTAATTAGGTGTCTCTCACTTGTACAATTTGTGTGTATTTGGGCTATGCCTAATTGCATTTTTTAATAAATTTCCCATTTTTCAAAATAAAATAAAATAAAAATGTATGCATGATGAAATGGATGTTATAAGTACTAATTATTGTCTTTATGATCCATGAAATGAAATGATGATGTTTTATGCTCAATGTTATGAAATGATGTTTTACGAAATGAAATGGAATGATGAATGAAATAATGAAAAGGAAATGACTGAAATGAATGAATGAAAAGAAATGAAAGGAAATGAATGAATGTTTTAACGTATGAAATTACATAACGGCCAATGATTAAATGAATTATGGTATCAATAGATAGGGCAGATTGCAATGCCCAATGAGTACTACTGGCAGTGCACCAAGTGTTGCCTCATGACTGAAAGAGATTTCCAACCTAACGGGCAAACTCTAGGTCCAAAAGACCACTAATCCTAACACAATGGACGTAACAGTGTATACCGGCTAATGGAAAGTAATAATAGTTAAATTAAGTGAACGTTTGGGGAATGAGATGAGATGAGAAATTCTCAACTTCTCACAGTTTCTTTCCCAAACATCACTCAAACAAAGAACACATTTTCATTTCAAATCTTCAACTTTTTCATCCAATCATTACAACTTTTACAAATTTCAAAACAAAACACAAATTTCAATACAACTTTTTCAAACTTCAAAATAAAAATAATATTCAAACAATTTTTTAACTCGATATTTTTATTTAATTTTCTCTCCTTTCCCAAAACCCAATAAAACATCTTAACTCAAACCATTTCACTACTATTCACAGAATTATGACACTACAAGTGTCCAAACAGCTCTAAATGTTGTAAAATTGTTGAGCTCTTTAAGAAGGCATGTACAAGGTGGGGGAAATGTTTTTATGAGGAATGAAAACCTTTTTAAAGAAAAACCCCACCTCGTAATGTTTTCAAAGGAAAGAAATATTTTATGTAATTTAGGTAGAGTAATGAAGAATGTATTAATGAAAGCCTATGTTAGTATATGTACAATGAAGTAACGTTTACTAAGTATTCAACTCATTCTGTTTTTTACGTATGCCCCACCCTGGAATAAAATAAGGACGAAGCGTCAAGACGGACATGGCCCAAGGAAAATGTGATAGAAGCCTACGCATGTTTTATGTAATGTATGAGGTCATATTTTGTAAAAGGACTGTGTAATTTATTTAATGAATTCTGCTACAGACTCTTTTTAATTTAAAATGCAGGTTTCAATTTTTAGCTATATAATATTTTATATCTTGGAGAGGAAAGGAAATGCTTTAAAAAGTTCAGTAATTCTCGTCTGATTTTCTAAAACTATTTCTTAAAGTCCCACCACAAGGATGAGTGTTACATCATAATCATTTCATGACTTAAAATGGGCATATGGAATATGCAATATAACCACTGTTTAGAGCAATCTGTGGATAAAAGTTAAATAAGCAAGTCACACTTCTAAGTACGTGCTTCTTAAACCTCGCCTTAACATTATTTTTTTTTTATAAGTAAGAAATTTATTGAAACCACGTAATTAGGTATAGCCCAAGTGCATAGGAAGTATGCAAGAGAAAACGCCTAATTACAAGCTAAATCTGAAAAACAGCATGAAAGTCATTGGGACTGGACGCATCGCCTTAACATTAATTTGCAAAATCAAATAAAAAAGCCATTGTCACGGAGTTCATATTAAGCAGAAGCTGGAGTGATATCCCTCCAAAGTCTATCCTGTTATTCATGTTTCATTAACTCCCACACAAACATCAGTTAGAAAAATGATGCCCAAGTTGCAAAATGTTTGATCAACCAAGATATTACAAGTTCACTGAAATGGGGTGTTATGAAGAAAACTCAATACTGGAAAGACTATACTTGTTACTTATCAGCATACTAGCCCATTTCATGAACCCTGCAAAGCAATATTCTATAACAGAGTATGGTCATTAATACTAAGACTGTCAATAGGACCATCAACGAAGAGTTCTATCATATTGTCCCAAATGGTAGGTTGGTAAAGTAAATTTTGATACGCAATTTCGATCTATGATGTGGCTAGGCTATAAAATGCAGAATAACGGAACTAAAGACTGAAAGTAGGTAGCATCCAAACAAAGAAGCCAAAACACGCGCACTTGTGCAAAATCATGAGAAATAGGCTTCAGAAAATCCTCAACTTGTATGGATTTTGACACTGACAAATAGAGTGGTGACAAGCACAATGTAAAATTATCGTAACTATCATAAATAGAGCGTCCGTAGTCGCGCAATGCTATATAAGTGACAACGGACAATGAATACGAAGCCTCTCCGAGTCGCCACCACCAAAAATATCCATCAACATACATATGAATCCTAATCTCCCGGAAATGAACGCGCAATTCCAGAAAAAAACCTAAAGATTCCTCCGCGCTAACGGTAACTGCCTATAGAAGGAAGAACGAAAAACTAAGGCAGATCCAGAAAAGCAGTTTCTCAATTCTCGGTTTTTTCGGTTCTCAGTTCTCAAAGAAGGGAATACAAAATTCGCCACAAAGCGTAAATTAAATCCCTGAATTTTATTGATTAAGAAGATCGACATAGACACCGAATCGAAGAGGATCGAGAGTCACAGGGAGCGGCAATAGGAATTGGAGGAAGAGAGAGAAAGAAGAAGAGCAACCAACCTGCGGTTTCTATGCGGAGAGATTCGAGTGGATCGATTGAGGGATCTCTGTTCAATGGCAATCGATGGAGATCTTCCGCGAGAGAGAACGAGAGAGAGGTATTTCGAGGCCCAAACTGAATCTCCGAAAGAATTAGGGTTTTGATATAAAAAAAGGGAAAACGAGAAGGATTTGTTAAAACCAAAATCGACTGTACCAACTGAAGCCTCTCTTTTTCCCCTTTAACGCTTTTTTTCTTTTTTTTCATTTTTTCTTTTTTGTAATATATTATTTTATGAGACAATAAGAATATGACGTGTTATTTTTTAAAAAAGTATTAAGTCTCTAAAAGTAATTAAAAATAAAAAATTATAAATCTTTTTCTTGGTAAAAAAATATAAATTGATATACATCTTATAATATTTTTATAATATAAGAAAGTCATAAATTAACTTCTATAATTTTTTTATAGTACTAATATTTTTACTTACATATCTCTATTTTCAATGATATAATATAATTTTATGATAAATTGAAAATAATTTTTTATTTATTTCAAAACAATCAATATTTGTAACATGAAATATAAGTTTTAAATGTGTAAATCTTGTTTAAATTATTTTAAAAAGTTACTGCTCACTATTAAAAAATTTATTTTCTTAGAATGGGTTAAGAAATAATCTCATACCATTAATGTCATTTATGGCACCTAAAAAAGAAAATTTTGTTTAATGAGAAGTTTTATTTATCAACTTCCCATATATGTAATGTTTTGAATTAGGCATTGGCATCTTATTGATTTCAAAAACACCTAAAAACCTCTATCATTTCTTGACTCCCACCCCCTTATGGAAGGTATTTTCATTTATCTAACTATAAAATTAGTCATGTCGTTGATATATTGTTATAACAAAAATTTTATATGTAGTTACTTTTATATATTTTTTTTGTGCACTCTACTAATATGATTGATTGCGTCATTTTTTAATATAAAATAACTGTTTTGATTAATCACATCAGTAGAATACGTAAAAAGTGTTGCCCAGATGACTAACACAAGAGGGGGGGTGAATTGAGTTGTATTTAAAAAAAATAACAATTATAAATCAAATATACAATATCAAATATAAACAAAATACGAAATAACAATAAATATAAAGAGTAAGGGTAAGAGAGAATCAAACTCAGTATGTTAACGAGGTTCGGCCCCACTGCCTACGTCCTCGCCTCAAGCTACCCCTTGAGGATCCCCGAATTCACTATTCAACCTCCTTCAGGTGGAGGTAAAAACCTATTACACCTTTGAACAACACCGCTACAAAGGATCCGTGTAGAACACCCTCTACACTTGCAATCACCTTACACGTGGTGATTCAACGATTCCCTGTGTAGAACACTTTCTACACGCACAAGGGTTGTACACACCCTTTTACTGATACAAGAATTGATAGTGGGTAGAATATCAGAAAACACTCCTCAATGAGTGAAATAAGAACAATACAGCACAACCTATATCTCTCAAAATGAAAAAGGATTAAGGCTCAATGCTTAGAGAAGAGAGAATGAAAGCTTTGAATGAGAGTTGTATGCTCTTGGTGTTGTGAATGTGAAGCTCTCAAATGATCTATTTATAGGCATATGAGACTTCATATTCAAATTTAAAAAGATTCACATGTCAAAGACATCATCATTCATTTTTCAAAAATTTCAAACCTAATCTTTTTACTTTTTGCATGTGACAAAATGAGCACACTTTACTTTTCAAAAAATTCAAACCTAATCTTTTACTTTTTGCATATGACAAAAGGAGCACACTTTACTTTTCAAAATTTTCAAACAAAGGCATCTTCCTTTTGCATAAGTCAAGAAAAGCATCAATCACTTTTGAAAATATTCAAATAAAACATGCACATGTGAAAGATGACAATCAATCATCTTTAATATTTTCAAAGTTCAACCCTTTAATCATGGCATGCACATGTGAAAGATGACAATCAATTATCTTTCAAAATTTTCAAATTTAATTTTCAAAATATTCATGCACATGTGGAAAATGTATTTTAATGCTTTATGATAAAATATTAATTTTTGAGCCTTAATCCTAATCTCGCATTTTAAAGAGATTTACAACATTATTCTATGACTTTAATGTGAACTTGCTCCCTTCTTGCTCATGCTTGTTTCTTGATGTGCTTGACTCCATTGTGTAGATAACTTGAGCTTGAGACTCCTTTATTCTATGAATTCATTTGTTATCATCAAAATCCATGTGTAAATATATAATTACACAAAACTTGAAACCTTAGGTTTAACAAAAAGTATACAAAAATGAATACATATATATAGCAGAACTCTTGTTATAAACCATTAATACTATTGACGTGGCATCATTGTGTAAGAAATTAAAAAATAAAACTTTTGTATACATGTTTTTAAAAAATCTAAACATGTTTGAAACTAAGAACAAATTTTAAAATCAAAATAATAAAATAAGAAATAAAACTTAAAAGGAAAAAAAATGTAAAAGAAAAAAAATAAAAAAGAACCGGGAGGGGGGCATTACCCGACCACCTTGTGGTGCACCGGATGGAGAAAGGTCATAGAAAAGGGGACAATTTTCACTTCCCTTTAATGCCTAGAAAGCTGAAGATTGGTTAACCTTAAAAAGTTCAAACGACATGAATTATGAAAATGAATAATTGGAGTATAATCTTTCCCCAACATTATTGCCTCCAATTCACAACCATGAAGGAGCTGTCTTACCAAGCTAAACAGTGAAGAGCCATGTTAATAATCTATCTTTAGGTAATTTTTATTTTTTTTTTGAAATAAAATTAGTCGTGTTACTATGCCACCTAGCGTCACATGCCACATAGGCTAAATTCTACTATTAATTTTTTTTTTCTGTTTTTCTTACCACATTTTTAAAACATATTTAAATATTTTAAAAAATAAAAAAATACATCAATACACTAATATTCAGTTTCTTAACTATTAAGTAAAAAATTAAAAAAAAAATTACAATACATGAATGCTCAAAAATGGTAAGCAAATTCATGCGATACACCAACATTTTCTATTAAATTATGTGTATTTGTTGTCCATCTATAATAACATGTTCATGTTGAAGCCCCAAGCACAACACTAGACCAGTATATATATATTATTCTTTGGTAAACTCGATCTGTAAGAACATTTTTGAAGTTGCAATAGATTTGTCATTCACATCAAATTGCAAATAGAATGGCTCAATAAGGTATAAGTCACAAATATATTTGAATTTGTTACCAAAACCTAGATCAAACAACAAAACAAAAAATGATGGATATGGCGAAATTGGTAGACACTCCACATTGAAGTTTTCTAGTTAAAATCTAACTAGAAAAGACATATTGGATAGTTCACATAATCAAGTTCTTATGCGTCTGGCATTGGGTTATCGATAAATTTAGGTTATATATAACGTTAGTTTATGAAATAGATTGATTACAATATCCAATAAATTTATTGATAAAACTCAAGAGGCAGACAGGTTCATATGAATCTATACGAAATATTTCAGCTAACATTGTGACATTAATATATCAACTTTAATAAACGTGCCATTAATAAAGGGGTGAAAAGTTTGGAAAAATATGGAGTAAAGGACCTTAAATATTAGGTTGACAATAAATTAAAATAAAGGAAAATAGTCGTTGAAGAGTTAACCACGTGAAAGACAGTAGGAGATAATGACGGTCAAAAAGTAGTTTGGAAATGTTAATTCGATATATAAAAGAAATTTTTAAAAAAGTTAAAAGGTCTAACTTCTTGGGAAAAATAAATAAATGACAAATTTTTAAAAAGTTAAATGTACTTTCTGCCTGATCCAAAGCACTGATCTCAACTACAAAAATATTCTTTTTGCGTCAATTCCTAGTCGCTGCAGAAAGCCCAATAATGTCATGAAAGATCATTCGCGACAAATAAGGCATGCCGCAAAGTGGACGCAAAAGATGCATCTCTAATTAACCCCACGATTTTGTAGGGTGGTGACAAATAAAATCTTTATAAAAGTGCGATACAATTGAACAATATATATATAAATTTTTTATGTGAAAGAGTGTATGTAAATTGCCAATCACATGAAAATACTACTCATCATCTTAATTCTTATTATCTCACAATGTAGTATTAAATAATTAGAAACTATTTATTATATTTTATTTATGCACCTATCATCTAATATCACGTGATGAGATGATTATGAGAATTTAAATGATAAATACAATTTTTCTATGAATTTACATAGGAAGGGAATGCAAAAGAAAGATCGACCTTGACAGCGAATGGAAAGGAAAAGAAATATTGACTCATGCATAAATACAATGAGAACTACCACGTCCATACAAGCTTTTTACAAAAGGTAAGTTACACACGGAAATTTGGCAAAGTCTTGACTCAACAAAAAGTGAACTAAAAGATTCAACTAAGAACACAGCCGACTCACACATCAACATGTAAAATCGCTTCTGTAGGATTCCTATGTAGACAAAGTAATTCTAAAAAATAAAATGTATTCAAAGAGTTGATACTGTCACAAGGAAAGATGAATCCATCAGTCACCTGAATATACCAAGGAAATTTATTATTAGTGACATAAATTGAGCACCGCCAGAATCTAAGATTCTACCTTAACCAGTTCATAGAGGAGCATTGGCATATTAAAAAACAATATCTTCATTAGAAGGCTCTGTTTTGCAGGAGTAGAGGTCATACAAATATGAGCTGCGTATCATATTCTACATCTTGAGCATATTTTCATGCATGAATGTTAAAAATAGATGGATCTGAAATAGTTACCACAACATGATAGTATTCTGCTTAAATTAAAGGGAATAAAGTGCGGAACATGGGACTTACATAACATTGACAAAAGCTGGTATCTAATCATTTGCCAATAAATAAATATGGTGCTTGAAACACGGCTGTTGATGGTATAATAAAAGCATAATTTACATTTTGCAACCTGAGATACCCTTCTTTTTCAATTTGCTCCCTGAACTACCAAAACTATCCAATCGCATTCTAAACTACCAGGTTATGAGAATTTGCATAATTAATTAAGTTCTGGCCGTTACATATATGCCACGTATCCTAGTTTTCATTGTTATTAACAATCGGATCTTGACCAAGGAGAAAATTGTCAAATTTTGGTTGTTTAGAATGTAAATTTATAATTTTGGTAGTTTATGGTACAAGTTGGAGGGATAACTCGAGGGTAAAAAATTATATTTTCCCCTATAATGAAGGAACACAAGTACTTTTATTAACATCTTCACATAGGAAATGGATGTTATAAGTTTGGCCCTGTTTAGACTTTAGAAGTCATCTCTTACATGCATTCCCGCACAAAACCCATAACTCCAGACCAATCTTCTTCTGGCAGCATCAAATGGGAATGAACATTCAATTTCTCAACCCTTTATTTTTATTAACGGTTAAAGTCAACTAGCTGTCCTAATAGATCCACAAGAAAATCAACACTACAAATCAAAAACAGAGCAACAGCGTTCTGTAATAGATACCTAGCTAAGCAATAGAGCCTGAAGGGGCATCATCATTCAGCAATGAAATTGAACTGCTGCAACTCCTTGAAGTTCAGCCATGGCTTCTCCCAAATCTTGGCTTCATAAACTTTCTTCTTCCCACCATCCGTTGCCTCCAGTTTTATGTAGTACATAGTTCCAGAAACCACCTGCTGTTTCGCATGCACTACCCTCCCAAACTCCAGAAGTGTATTCTGCACCACAAACGATAACAAAAGTTCAACAAAGAATATTCACGCACGGATATGGTATTGCACCACGTTTTTCCTCGAAATAACCGCACTTTGGGCAAGCTGATAAGATTTAATAGAATGTTGTCGCAAAAAATTGAAACAAAAATTGCCGTCAAAGCTTCGTGCATATGATAAAGGGTGGGAATGTTAATGAGTTTTTGTCTTCTTTTCGGTTTTCTAGAATGTAATTAGGTGTCTCATTTTGTATACTTCCCGTGTACATGGCTTCGCCTAGTTTCATTCTCTTCAATAAAGTTTCTGACTTATAAATAAATAAATAAATAACACCATTAAGCTCGTTTCCATTGATCTCAAATCCAAATTCTACATTAAAAAAGGCCAAAATTATCTGGAAATGGGGCATAAGATTTCTACAGCTGATTCCATCACAGCATCCATCAACTCATGATTTATCATATTTTGCAAAATCTTAAACCCGATAAACCTTAATTTGATAAATTTCGAATTAAAATTAATCATCACAACACACAATTTTCTCTGAAAGAAAAAATGAGAGATTGGGGACTCAGCGAACCTGTTTCTTGTTGTGCTCATCGACGGCAAAACGAGCGAGACTGTCGATCTCCAGGCTGTTCGCTTCTCCCAAATCAACATCCCTAATTCCTCCGAGTAACGCCATTTTTATGCTCCTGCTCAGCAGCTGTAGCCATTCATGGGTACGAGTGGCTTTATAAAAGAGTTGGAGGAAGCGATTAGCAATCAGGCGGAGATAATAGCGCGTGGGATTGAGGGCATTTAAACTGAGAAATGCTCGATTTTCTTAACAAGGGGCGTACAACGCGTGGTCAATGACTCAATGTTTATGCACCCTTAATGCTTAAGCATTTGAAAGGAAGAGGTAAATATCCACTTGCGATTTTTTTTTATTTAACGAATCTTAATTTATATATATATATATATATATATATATATATATATTAAAACTTGTTTGGAAAATGAGATTATTTCATTTTATTTTATAATTTTTCATAATTTATTTCTTAAATATTATTTAATACAAATATTTTTATTTTTTAATATTTTCATCTAATTATTACCTAATTATTACAATTTTTTCAAAAGTTTAAACAAAATACAAAAAACAATAATACTTTTTCAAATTTCAAAATAAAAATTATATTAAAAAATTATATTCTAACAATATTTTAAATTTTATAATATTTTTATTTAATTTTTTCTCTCTTACTTTTCAAAACTCAATTAAACATCTTAACTCAAATCATTTTATTACTATTCACATAATTATTATCTCATCTCACTTCTCAAACATTAAAATGCTTTAGTCACAAATTTTATAAAGTAAATTAACATATAGATATTACTTGATGTTATACAATAGATTATAAAATTACTTGATAGATATATTATATATCATATAAAATTATATCGATTTGTAAATTTATTTACGTGATTTGATAGTATCTTCTCAAAATATGAAAAACAATTCATTCTTGATGCAATTACACATTTACAAATTACAACACAGGAGACAAGCTGTGACAGCCACGTGGATAAAAACATTGTCACTAAACTAATAACTTAATTAGTTGCACTCTTAAAATGTCTTGTAGGAAATTGACTGGATGTCTATCGCTTCATTAAAAACTAGAAGTAGGGGTACATATCAATGATATCATTAAAAACCATTCTTTGAACTTACTCATGAACATAGCAAACTTTTTGAACAATATCGTATTTGTTCGAAAGTTCATTCAATTACAACGTCTAGAGTTTCTTGGCTTTTCTTGGATTGAATTATCCATTTCTGTAATGAGAAACGTCATTTTTGTTATTGACTGAATAATTTTCACAAAAGATTTTTCTACATCAACACAAGTGAATCTTTGCACAAAGGATCCGGCTTCTATGCCACCTGGAGTATACCCGCTGGGCATACCACTCAATTTTTTTTTTCCTTCAATTTTCTTTTCACATTTTTTAATCACTTTCTTAATTATTAAGTAAAAAAAAAAATACATCAATACATTTAAAATCACTTCATTAATCATTTATTAAAAAAAAAAAAAGTCCAGCAGTACAACTGGAGAGGCACAGCAGCATTTTCCTTGCACAAAATCAAATTTTGTGTTTTGTACAAACTTCTAATAATGATTTTTTTTTTTTTTTTGAAAGGATAACCATTTGGTGTTGAAAATAAGATTATTAGGATATCTAAGGGAGAATCTTGGTGCAAGCAAGTGCGTGATCACTTGCAATGAATAAGTTTAACAGCGTGCTTGCAAATTCATAGAGGAAGGGAATGCAAAAGAAAGATTGAATTAGAGGGAATGGAATGGAATGGAAGGGAAAGGAAAGATTGACTTACACATTGTATTCATGCATAAATACTAAAATTTACTCAAAGAGTTAATACTGTCACAAAGAAAGATGAATCCACCAGATCCTGAATTACATATAGAAGGCTCAGAATCCGATCAGGATAAGATTTATTTACATTTATTTCATAGGAACATGCCTTCAATGCTCATATTTACTTCTAATTCAACTTGAAGCAAAGCAAGATGCATCTGATCTTCAGTCACCTAAAATATGCAAGGAAAAATTATCAGTGACTTGAATTGAGCTAGAGCGGAAACAGATTCTCCTCTAAGATCCATAAACAGTTCATACAGGAGCATCTACATATCAATAAATAATATCTTCATTACATGTCTCTGTTCTGCAGGAGTACAGCTCATAAAAAGACAATCATTTGCAAATTAATAACTATAGTGCTTGCAAACCTGGCTGTGGATGTATAATAAAGCGTAAGTTACACTTTGCAACTTAAAATACCATTATTTTCTCAATTTGAACCCTAAACCATCCATTTGCATTCAAATTACCAAATTGTGGCAATTTGCATAATCAATCAAGATGGACCGCTACAGTCATTATGCCAAATATCCGGTTTTTCATCAATATTAACAACCAGATCTTGACCGAGGCACAAATTATCAAAATCTGGTCGTTTAGAATGCAAATTTATAGTTTTGGTAGTTCATGGTACAAGGTAAGAAGATGATGATAGCTCGCGGTTAAAAAATACTTTTTCCCCAATAATGAAGGAACACTTGATAATTACATTGACATCTTTACTCATATAGGAAAAGGATGCTATGATTGTTGGGGCATGTTTAGGCTTTAGAAGGCAATCTCCTACATGCATTCCAGCACAAAACACATAATTCCTAGACACAGTCTCTTATGGCAGCATCAAATGGGAATGCGCATTCAATTCCTCAACCCTTCTATTCTTATTAACAGTTAAGTCAACTTGTATTCTTAATTGATCCTCAAGAAAACCAACACCAGAAATCAAAACATAGCAACAGTTTTCTGTAATTGATACCTAGCTAAGCACTAGAGCCTGAAGCGGCATCATCGATGAGCTTGAACCCCTCCAACTCCCTGGAGTTCTTCCCTGGCTTCTTCCAAATCTTGGCTTCATAAACTTTCTTCTTCCCGCCATCTGTTGCCTCCAGTGTTATATAGTACATCATCCCAGCAACCACCTGCTGTTTCGCTTTCAGCACCTTCCCAAACTCCAGAAGTGTATTCTGCACCACAAAACGATAACAAAAGTCCCACAAAGAATAGTCACACACGGATATAATCTTACAAAAGGATTTTCGTCCAAAAAAGCAAAATTTTGACGTTCTAATAACATCTATTAAAATGTTTGGGGCAAAAAATAAAAACAAAATAAAAAATAATCCTCAAAACTTCGTGTAGTATATAATCAAGGTTGAAAATGATTTAACCATCAACCTCTTTCCCATAATCTCAATCCAAATTATACAATTGGAAGCCGAACTTTAACTGGAAAGGGTCCTAAGATTTCTATGGCTGATTCCCACACAGCATCCATCAGCCCACGATTTAGCGTATTTGACCAAGGGCATGTTTGAGATTGTAGTGAAAAATATAATTTAGAATTTTAAGACTTGTAACTTATAATTTACATAATAAGTTCTACTATTAAAAAATTATTTACCATTTAGTAATTATATATTTAAAGCACTTTAAAACATATAAAATAATTGAGGGATCCATTAAAACTGATATAGTGATATCACCTTGACTTAAATAATTGAGGGACTTTGATTATTTTTTTTAAATTAATGCTCATTGAAACTTCTGTAATTTTATTTCTATGGCATTTTTCTTTACAAAAAAAAAAGCGGTATCCATTAGCGAATGAATTCACCTAAATATACTCTGATGGTTTGGATTATGAGATGAGATGAAATGGTTTTATATAAAAGATAAAAATTGAATAAAGTATTATTAAAATATCATTTTTTAATATTATTATTGTTAAGCAATACTACGTACAGTCTCCATTTGAGAGCTGTAATATAAGTTTAATCAATTATATTTTTAAAATTTTTAAAAATTACAAAAATATCCCTATTAAAATTTTATTTTTTCTCATTTAAAGAAATGCATACACATGCAGTTACTAAATGAATTTCTCATTTGAAAAAGTTATAATAATGGAACGAGATAAAATGATACGAGATTAAATGCTTTCCAAATCCAAACGGTGTTTATTAATAAACACCTAATCTTAGGCGTGATAAACTGAATTCGATAAAATTCCAATCACCTAAATTAAAATGATTCGTCATAAATCAATCAATCTTTACGAGCTAATTTGATAGTAATTGTAGAGCGAGCATCTTGATCATTTGACTATATAGAGTACTATAAAAATGAAAGTGGGGGAATTAGCAAACCTGTTTCTTGTTGTGCTCCTCGACAGCGAAACGAGCGAGACTGTCGATCTCCGGGCTGTTCTCCTTAACTTCGCTAATTCCTCCACATATCGCCATTTTTATCAGCCTGCTGGAATGTAGACACTCGCTGATATGGGTTGGGGTAGCTTTATATGGAGGAGGAGGAAGTGATTGTCAAGCTCGTGAACCGACACCAACTTGACTTAAATAATTGGGACCCACTAAAACCGATACGAACTTGACTTAAGTAATTCGGGACCCAGTAAAAACTGACATCACCTTGATTAAACTGATATCACCTTGACTTAAATAATTGAGGGATTGATTTATTTATTTATTTATTTATTTATTTTTTCCAGATTAGTGTTCATTGAAACTTCGGTAAATTTATTTCCATGGCGTTTTTTTATTTTTTATTTTAAAAAAAGCGGTATCAAATTATCAATGAGCGAATGAATTCATCGAGGATGTAGCACGAGCTCAGTTTCATTTATACCATTTTATTTATTTATATTCTTAAATATTTTTTTAAAAATAAAAAAATTTATAACATTACTGAAAAATCATCTCCTTAATTATTAAATAAAAAAAAATTAATCGGCACACAAATTCAATACGCACATTCGGTGGATTTAGCGTTTCTGTTCACCTAAACATACTAGAACGCCTACTTCTCTTCCCAATAAATGTTTACTCGTATGAGTTTAAGGTTTTAACTGCTGCTAAAATTACGAATGATTAGAGTAACTTGTATTCTTAAGGAATAATGAATAAAGAATAAAGAGACAATTGTATTTTTAAGGAATTTTTTAAAAATAATCTCTTAAATTGATGTGATTGAATATAATATATTAGATTATAAAATTATTTTATAAAATAAACTAAAGGTATGACATGAATATATATATATATATATATATTTATATATATAAATAAAAGCAGCATCCATCAGCGAATGAATTCACCTACATATACTCCTCTTGTAAAACTTTAAAACTTAATAAAGTTGCAGCCAGAAGTAAGAAAGCATTTTTTTTTCCCCTTGTTGCATGTTTTGCCCACTGAATATGGAGAGCTAACTTCGAATTTAAGGTAAATGTTATTGTTATAAAAATATTTCAAAAAAATAAACCTACAACTTAATATGATACATACGTTAGATCTATTTTGTAAATTTACTCTTTTGAAATATTTCTATGACCAAAACTTTTCTTACTTTTCAAACATGCATGCAACTTCCGGAAAGTTAGACTTTTTTTGAGAAAGGCGAGATTAATTCTAAAATGCTCGAGGCTTCGATACGACCAGAAAGTCTGATCCCGTACGTTTGAAATCTCTCCCTATTTTTGTTTTTCTTCCTCTTCAGATTCAAAAGTCTTTGTGGAAGTGTATTAACAGTGACTTAATGAAGGAGATGAACCAGAGGCAAGAATGAATGATGACTGAATTGTATTCCATAGAATCTGATTACATGCACAATATGTGCTGCTATATATACATTACAAATGTAACAGCCCGCTAAAATTATCAGCCATTCACACTACAAAACCCATCACTGCGATACACGTCTCACGGTGCATCGCTACGCGACACGGAGTACGCGCTACGCGTACTTCCTTCGCTACAACACTCATCAACACGATGCACATCACACGATGCATCGCCATACCACACGGAGTACACTACATGCGTACTCCCTTCCTTCTACGACCCACATCACTACAGCGCACGTCGCGCGGCGCGTCGCTGCATTACACAGAATACGCTACACGCGTATTCTCTTCACACAACCCGCCGTATCACATCTACGGCATCCATCTCACGCCTATACTTCACAGCACAGTCCACAAAACTACAAAATCAAGCCTAACACTTCACAACCACACTTCGTTTCACAACTACGCAGCGAACTCCACAAACACTAACTACACAGTCTACAGCCAACCAAATCAACTATGTTAAACATAAATAACTAAAGATAGAGGGTTAAGACGAGAGAGATGTGATTGCTGTCGGGAAAGAATCCAAAA